>JABGLZ010000601.1:0-23734 GCA_014705045.1 Colletotrichum theobromicola | reverse complement strand
GGTGTGTGCTCAAGCCTCGGGATGTCTGCTTGTCTTCTTGTTTGCTTGCCGCCGCCGCCTGCTTCTGTTTTCCAGAATCCACGGGAATAGCATTTCCCCCACAGACGGAAGAGCAAGAAAAGGGCTAAAGTGCATGCATTCGCTAGTCGTTCGAATATTGCCCATGCTGCTCAGGAACAAAGAGTCCGTGCCATCGATTCAAGCTACATTCCACGATCACAGAGGCAAATGCACTTGGTGTCTTGTGTGTGTCTTGTCTCGCGTGTCTAGCGTCGCGGTAGTTCGATTGCCTCAATTAGCCGGCAAACCATCACAAACGGTGCCTGAGTCAGAAGAGGGAGCTTCCTCCTCTTCGGCCGAAATCGAAATCTCCGTATCTGGACCTCAGAAACCTGGTTGCTTTTCTGTGCCCATAGCGATGGGGCTATTGACGTTGGAGAGCTGTCACTCACACGACAGCTTGCTGTCATTTCTCTCTCTCAGAGTCTCAGACGAACCAACCACCCACCGCCGTCGTCCTCTACGCGGTCTGCTGCTTTCGGCAATCCTGCAACATCGGCTGCCTTGGATTAACCCTTGCAAATATTGGTGATCAACCGGAAAAAGTCGAACACAAAAGGCTGCAGCTTTTGATTCCGAAAGGGTCGCACAAGGCCCTGGGAAAGCCATCATCTGATCGAAAACCCCGTCACGAACCCTGTTTTCGCGCGGTTCTTTTCGGAGGCTCGGCAGCTCGGTTGACTTTGTTGGGCTTGACGCCGCTCACCTTGTCAAGAATGCGCCGTCAGAAAGCGACGGGCGGTGCGATGATCAAGGTGACACGGAACACGATCACCATCCACTGGCCCCCAATCCCCAGCCGTGCCAACCATTCAGCTGCAGGTGAGCCGGGGGGATGCGATTTCGCCAATGTTTTGGGATATGAACCAGGACTGGAATCCCCCTCATGACGGGCATGTCAAACCATGTCAGAGATCGCAATTTCTCCAGTTACGCTGGGCCGCCAACCAACCCCAGACCCCAAGCCTGCACTCACCGCCTGAAGGAATCGTGCAAGTTGGTCGGCTGAGACGTGGCCAAGACATCAGGCAGATGTCGATTGATTATTTTGGAAGTCCCCCGGTCGAGCCAGGCGTTCGTTGATCGATGTTGATGAACGAGCGACGGGGCTTGTCAGAGAGCTTCACCACGTAAACAACAATTTTGGCTGCTGCGTGGGCGAAACATTGGCATGTCTCAACGCTAGTGGAATGCCTCTGATTTAACGTCTGTTGCTGCAAGTTGAGCTGAAGATTTGTCGAACATGTCTCTGCTGCCGGCCACGTCCGCAGAAACTGCCAATACTGACAGCTCAACGACGTTGCTCCGTGCATCTGGCGTCAAAGACAATTCTCGAACCATTGTGAGGCGAGCTCGTTCTGACATTGGCTGCCCGGGCGACGAGTATCAAGAGCGGAAGCACAGGTGGTCCGAGTGGCTGCTGAATTGCATGATGCGAGCCAGCCGTGTCTCTGGAGTTCTCGATGGCATCCTTGCCCGACTTGCAGCCCTACGATAGCCCCCAAAAGGCTGGGGAACCAATCTCGCTGTTGCCCTGCCTGGCTGGCTGAGCTCAGCTCACGTTACAGTGCCTTCAATATCGATGCATCGATCAGAAGATGGAAGCGCCTCTTCGCGCCATTCCTGCAGGTCCCAGCAGCTCCAGCCAGGCTGTGCGACGGAGGGCGTTTTTAAGCGTCTGTAGTGTGCCATCGGCGGGAGTCCGTAGTGACCTCGGGAACGCAAGATAGTAGCTTCGGTGAGAGCTAGCTACCATTAAGGGCATCGTGCTTGCAATATTGAGTAAAGCGACAAGTCAGAAAAGGTGCCACTAAGTGCAGGCATGCCGTCATTGATTGACCGCGGCTGCGGCGCGTTGCACAGCCTCTTGCAGCACTTCGATCGTGACATTGTCGGATGAGCTGGAAATGAGTCGATGCTACTATTCACGGAAGAAATTCACCGCACAGAAGAGTCTCGGAAAGCTGCTTCATCGGTCGAGCAACTGTCGTACTCATCTCAAGAGTCTCAGACAACTCGCGTTTGTTCGACGGGCTCTCAGAGCCCCATCTCATCCCGCGCAACCTCATGATCGTTTCACTGGCCTTTTTGGTCACGATACTGACAAGCCAAGTGTTCTGTCATTTCCGCACGCCGTCTCTGGTTTCCGCAGTCCGACAAAATGCAGGCCATTGGCCGTTCGCCAAGGGAGGCGTCGGCAGCCTCGGCATGACCAGTCTGAACAGAGGCAATACGGTCGACTCTCGTTGCATAGCCAATCACAGAGCTCAGACACTGAGCCGTAAAGAGGCATCTGAAACAATGCTCTCTCTTCGCTCCGCAGTAACACGAGTGCGACGCAAGCCCCCAAATGACAAAGTGTGAGAGGGCGAGCAACGTTCAGTGAAGTCCGCCCCACGTCCGCAGGTCGGCCACTCACCGTATTCCCACGTGGTGGACAAGGGACAGGCTGACGAGCACCAACCACCCCTGACGATCATACCTCGAACAGGGGCTCAACGGGCGACTGCGACGTCCCGCCTCGAATCACGTACCGTCTTTCACGCAGCTCAGTTGTTGGTAATCCAGGCTGAGCGCTGTGGTTTGCTGCGCTTCTGCATCGCGATGCCGCGTTTGCTGATCAGCTGGCGTGGTTTAGTCACCCAATAGACTGCTTGGCCAACACCAAGCTACAGACAACCACTACTGCAGGTACAGTGGCAAACGGCAATGATTCGAAATCCCCATTCCAGATTTTGTCCTATTTGTATTCCGCTCTTCTCGGCTCCCGAGACAGCTCCCTCGGCCCCTTGACGTTGATTACAATTTCTTGCAGCAATCTTGAAGCAAGCAAGGGACACCACGGCGGACGTCGGGCCAGGTCCATTGAAGCCGTCTCAACCTGCGGACGCCGGACGAACAAGCTCAGCTTGTAAATGACGACGAAATTGACCCCTTCTACCCCATACTGTCTTGCCGCAATCGCGGTGTTGATGACCCACTGTGCTTGATGTCGTACGCGATCTGTCGAAAATAGGTAATCCGGAGTAGCCAAAAACGCTGCCATTTTAGGCAAAACGAAGAGAAATGTCCCCCCGGGCTCCTAACTCCGCCTGCTGTATCCTTGCGTGGGGGATTTCTGAGACGAAGGTCTGTCTGCAACAGATGCTGCACGCACGTCCCGCCTGAACGGTGATGGAGTGTAAAACGGTGAACATCGGTCGACTTTCGTGAACACCCACCCACCACCGGCCGACCGGATCAGTGGGGGAGGAAACGGTCTTTCGGCCGTACGACGTGGCGTCTTGCATCTTCCCCATGGGACGAGGCCAAGTCGTACGTGCATGTTTCCGCAGCTTCGTTATCAAGTACGTCAATGGCTCGATAGTTGGTTGCCATGCTATTCCTGTTCGACGATCACCCACACCCTCCGCAACCTCGCAGACGGAGGTCATGCGGCCAGCGAACTGGGTTGCGGTTCGACGGAGGATCTGCTGTGCCGCGCTGACACCATTGCTGCAATCAATTCTAAACCGTCAGCTTAGCGGGGTAACGGGTAACGATCACCATCTTATCGAAATCCCCTGCAAACCTGCAAGGCTTTCCAAAGGCGGTGTTGAGGCTGCAATCCTTATCAGATTGCCTGCGGCCGTCCGTCACCGTGAGTTGCTGTGCAAACCTCGGTACCGGTGGGGTTGACCACGGTGTGTAATCGACTGGACGGTCTGCCTGGATTCCAGATGCGTGAGGCCGCATTGCCGTCCGCGCCCGCTAGCATGGCGTCAGAGGCCCTCGTCAAGTCGTCCGACTGCTCCGTCCGTGCCTGTGCCGGACGGACGGCCTAACGGGAGACTGCCGCGCTTCTGCCTGTCGATGAGCCATAGCCTGGATGTGATCGGCCGAAGCTGCTGCGGTCAAGCTGTCGTTATCGGGATCCCAAGCCACTATCGCCGGAAAGGGTGGTGTGCAGCTGTGCAGTCAAGGATCCCACGACACTATTGCTCAACGCCCATGGTGTATTTCAGCTTCGTAGGCAACACGTTGGTCGGTACTTTGATGAGATGTATCTATTTCTTGAACAGAGTTGGTGCGTGGATTAGCCTTCTGTTGCGTCTTCAGCAAGGTTGGCGTCAGCGTCCCATCTTGGGCCTGGCTGTGTGTGACATCCTGGTTGGACGTCCCCGATTCGGGTGTCCGTGATGTCCATACTCGCGATGGACCTTCCAGAGAGCGAGTAAATCCGTCAACAAGGACCTGACACAGCGACTTTTGAGACAACCGACGTGCGTTTAACGGCCTATGTCATTCAGCGGTAAGCCACCGTGTCCCTGGTCGTTTTCGGGTCCGGCAGCTTCGGCGACCGCTTGAAAGCGAACCTCACAGAAATGTGACGCTGTTGGTAATCACTTGTACAGCCTGCCTCGGACCGGGTTTGCGCTGTCAGAATGTGCCGTTTGCTCATCGAGATGTCATCGTCGATGCAGTTCAGGTGAGTCAGTTTCTTGCTCAGTAGTTCACGCCAAGAAGACACCGCGACAGTCAAGAAGAGGGGTTAGAAACAAAATTCTAAAGTTGGCGCAGGCGCCGGTTGATGTTCAATGATTCCGGTGGAGAGGGAACTTCGTAGATCTAGCGTTGGCTTGGCATAAGTGCCCCAAACTAAGACGTAACGTCGTAAGCTCCATCAGCCACAGACCATGAGGCTGGGCTGTCGTCTGCCAATCAGTTGACGTGTCATTGAGCCCGTTTCACTTGTCGCCGGTCTAGCTAAACATCGTCAACCGTGCGCTCGCTTTTTCAGCAACTGTTGCCCATGGCTCTTGAGGATCGACGACTCGGCACCATGCCGTGACAGAGCACTGGAAACCCGGGGACTTTCCTGGCGAGCAAGACGGAGCCCATCCGCGTGGCCAAGCGCCGTCTGGAGGCCGGAAGATTCTTTCATACGGCACGGGCGGCCACTTGGCCAGAGTCCGGTGATCGAGCCCGGGATGTCCATGTATTTCCCCAGCGTTACCCCAAGGCTTGGCCAACATCAACCCTGGACACACGTGTCCTCGACATGATTCTTGAACCATCTCGCTCTCGTCTTGGTCATGTAGTGGGGCTCCCTCGAAACAACCGTTCCTGGGATATTCGCCTATTCCTACTCCGAGGCCTGCGAAAACCTCCAGATCTCGATCTGACTGTGAGGGTGCATCTTATGATTGTCGCGCGTCCTATCACGCGAGGCGCTCGGCGGTATCCATACACACGAAACAGTAGGATGACAGTCCATCAGTAAGACCATCATCCTATAGCCATATAGCATCCCAACAAATGACAGACATGTCAAATTCGATCCGAAGCGGGCTGTCATCGTACCATCGCGTATTCATGCCACCGCAGACCCTGACTAAGGCTGGAAAAGCGGCATTATCTCGTCATATTCCTTGTGTTGGGTTGGGTGTGTAGCAGACATGCCTGGTCTGCTTCTTCTCCCCACGCCTCACAAGGCGTCTTCCTCGGCACCAGGGTTGGGCATCTGAGTTGAGGTGATCCAATTCTCCATGCTGGCTTGGCCAACCGGCTGCTTGGCGTTCCCAGAAGTGCCCGACGACGCCAGCCTCAAGCCTTGGCGTTTCTTCACGACGAGGCACAGGACACGACCGTAGATGGCAAACCCCTCATATGAGACATCCATGGCCATCTTCTTCTTGTCGTCGTCTTCCTCGTCGTCGCCAGACCCGGTGCCATGTTTCTTTAGGCGCTTGGACGGGCGGGGAGCGTCGTCGTCCGAGTCTATCTCGATTGCCGAGGCCTCCCCGCCAGCGTCGTCGTCCGAAAGAAAGTCGTGATCGTCGTCTTGATCACGAGCTGCCCCGCGCTGTCTCTTGGAGCGCCGAGGCCGTGTTGTTTCATCAACCGCGGGGATACGGGAAAGGCCGGCGGTGTCTTCTTCGGACTCACTTTCGTGCCGAACGTGCACCGTAGTATCGGCGGATTCGGCGTCCAGGTCAATGGGTGTGTCATTGGTTTCGTTTATGAGCTTATTAGAGTTGGATTTCAACTTGCTCTGTGCCTTGTCGCGAAAATGCTTGTGCTTAGTGAGCAGCGAATGACGGGTGGTGGTCTCAGTCAAGAACATGGAGACCTCAAACTCGTCTGGTAAATGCAGCGGTCAGTTTAATGTTCAGACAAACCATGCCATCATACCATGGATGGTGGTCCAGACCAGGCTGATTGCGACGTTGGCGAAGTGCTTGGATGGGAAGTAGCGGCGTGCAAGGCTGCGAAACAGGGTGACAAACCTTGAACGACGACATCTTTGATGGCCTTCTTCTTGGAACTCTTCTTCTTGGATCTTTCGCGTTCCTTTTCCTCGCGGAGTTTTGGCAGTACCAGGGGACGGACACTCTCAATGACTTTTGGCAGGATGGGATTCCGTGGGTTGAGCAGCCAGCTCTGTGCCAGGGCAGGGTTGTCGAGATAGATTCGGCATTCGAGCACCGAGTACTTTGTGATCCGGAGATATCGGCGAAGGGGTGCCATTATTGAGGTTCGAGGTGGGCGTCGTGCTGGACAGTGTCGCGGTCGCAGGGAATTTTCAAAGGTTCAGCTGCGTGTGTCCAGGACAAAGACGTGTCTCGGTGAGAAGATGGAGCTTGCTGGCAACGTAGTATGATAGGCACGGCAGAGTCAGTCAAGCGACAAGGTCACGAGAGCCTAGACGACGACAAGAGGAGGGATGTTGTTGAGGCGAGCAGGAACGTAATGTCCAGCGTTGAATGTGACGTTGTTTGGAGGGAAGGGAAGGGAAGGGAAGGCAGTCAATGAGTGAGTGACGCTCTTGATGTGATGTGAGGAAAGGGCCCACCGTGCCGAGGAAGGTACCTTCCCCGGGTTTGCCTACCTGCAGTTGCAGTGGTGGATGGGAGCGGTACTTGCTCAGCTCCGCCAGATACCTCACGTCAATTGGCGGCTCTCAAGCAACTTTACAGTGGACTGTCAGCCTTGTAGCAGTGCTACCTGCGCTAAGGTATTGCTGCCCACTGTGACCTCGCTGCGGCGCAGGCCCTGTGCCCCACTTCATTTTTCTCAGTCGATGCATTGGATCGCGTCAAATCGTCGGTGGTGAAGATGGAGCGCAACATCGACAGCATCCTACAGAGCACATCGCTATTGCGGCTAGTCCACCTCTCACACACCCGTCCCGCGGTGATGCCCACGAGAAGATCATGTCAAAGTCATGGGCATCGACGCTGAGGTTGCCCAAGTCTACCTTTCCGTAAGAATCTGATCCCGCCTCGGTCCTCGTCCCGCCCTCCGCTCCGGCCTCAGCTAACCCGGCCCGTTCCAGACCTCGCCCGCTCCCGCAGTTCCGCGCCGACTACCTGCGCCGATGCGCCGATGATTTCTACAAATGGCAGTCGACCAATGACTCCCGACCAGGCTTTACGCTTCACGATGGACCACCATACGCGAATGGTAGCCTTCACGTTGGCCATGCCTTGAACAAAGTCCTTAAGGACATGATCTCCAGAGTCAAGGTCCAGCAGGGTTAGTACCATTGACCTTGCGGCACCAATGCTTCGGCAGCTGACTCCTTACGCCCAGGCTACCGTGTGCGATACAGACCGGGCTGGGATTGCCATGGTCTGCCAATCGAATTGAAAGCCGTCGGCACCTCTGGCGGCAAGGACATGACCGCCGTCGAGATTCGAAAGGCGGCGAGGCAGCTCGCTTCCAAGACAGTCCTGGAACAGATGGAGGGGTTCCGATCATATGCTGTCATGGGCGACTGGGACGCTCGCTGGACGACCATGGACCCTGACTTTGAGATAAGGCAGTTGCGCCTGTTTCAGCAGATGGTCCGCCGAGGCCTCATCTACCGCAAGAACAAGCCCGTTTACTGGTCTCCGTCCTCGAGAACCGCGCTGGCCGAGGCCGAGCTGGAGTACAACGAGAACCATGTGTCGACGGCAGCCTACATCAGATACCCCATCATCGACGGCCCTGCCCTTCCTGGTTTCTCCGGTCAACTCTACGCCATCATCTGGACTACTACCCCCTGGACACTCCCCGCAAACAAGGCCATCGCCGTACATGACGATCTGGAATATGCCGTTATCGCTGTCAACGGGAGCGCATACCTCACTGCTATCACTCGTCTTGAGGCCGTCAAAGCTCTCTTCACAGACGCTGAACCAGAAGTTCTCGTGTCCTCCATCAAGGGCTCCGAGCTGAGAGGATTGAAATACCACAATAGGCTTCAGGGCGTCCAGTCGACTCCCCAGCCCATCATCCATGCAGACTTTGTATCTGCAGAATCTGGCACCGGTCTTGTTCATATTGCTCCTGGTCACGGTTTTGAGGATTACGAGGCTTGTAACGCGCTTGGGATTGACGCTTTCGCACCTATTGATGACGAAGGAAACTTCACCAGCGAAGCTTTCCCCGATGCACCCGAAAAGTTGACTCAATCCTCCTCGATCCTCAAGGGCGGAAGCAAAGCCGTTCTCGCACTCATCGAAGATGACGTCTTACAAGCTGCCAAGTACAAGCACAAGTACCCCTACGACTGGCGGACGAAGCAGCCCGTAGTCATGAGGTCGACCGCACAATGGTTCGCTGATGTGGACAGCATCAAGGAAGACGCCATCAATGCCCTGAAGGATGTCAAATTTGTTCCTGTTTCTGGAAGAAACCGCCTCGAGAGCTTCGTCGTGGGCCGTAGTGAATGGTGCATCTCTCGCCAGCGTGCCTGGGGAGTTCCCATTCCCGCTCTGTATGATGCCAATGGCGATGCTGTGGTGACGGAGGAGTCTGTCGACCACATCATCTCCGTCATCCAGGAGCGCGGCATCGACGCCTGGTTCTCCGACGCCTCTGATGAGCCCGCCTGGGTCGCTCCCTCTCTGCAAGGTCGCTACCGTCGCGGCACTGACACCATGGACGTGTGGTTTGACAGCGGCAGCAGCTGGACCGAGAGCGGCGGCCAAGCTGACGTTTACCTCGAGGGCTCTGATCAGCATCGCGGTTGGTTCCAGTCAAGTCTCCTGTCCTACGTTGCGGCCCAAAGAGCAGAGGGCGAAACGCAGCCCAAGTCGCCCTTCAAGACTCTCATTACTCACGGTTTCACTCTGGACTCAAAGGGCAAGAAGATGTCCAAGTCCCTCGGCAACACCATCACCCCCGGCGAGATTATGGACGGCACACTGCTGCCACCCCTTAAGCTCCGAGGCAAGGCCAAGGTCGCCGGCGCTGGCCCGACCTATGAAGCACTCGGTCCTGATGCCATTCGCCTCTGGGCCGCCAGCTCCGAGTATACCAAGGACGTCGCCATCGGCCAGAATGTTCTCAAATCAGTCCACGTCCAACTGGTCAAGTACCGCACCATAATCAAGATGCTGCTCGGCTCGATGCACGAGTCCGCTCGCACTGCTCCGACCACGACCCTAGACCACATCGCCCTCGTTCAGCTGAAGGATGTTATGGAAGAGGTCCAGAAGGCATACGCGTCCCATGAGTTCTACAGAGCCTTCAGCGCCATCAACCGCTGGGTCTCCAACGACCTGTCCGCGTTTTACCTTGAGGCTATGAAGGACCGTCTCTACTGCGGCGACGGCGGCGGCGTCCTGGAGCCCATCTTCAATGGTTTCCTCCGCATGCTCTCCCCAATGACCCCCCTTCTCGTTGAAGAAGCCTGGGACCATCGCCCGGAATGGATGCTCCCCCTGACCCATCCCCTGCAGACCCCCTACGACGCCCCAGTACACGACATCCCCTCCTCCATCGTCAATGAAGCCTCTCTACGCAAAGATATCACCGCCCTCCTGACCGCCAACACCGCCATCAAAGCCGCCCAGGAACTCGGCCGCTCCGCCAAGGTTCTCGGCTCGGCGCTGCAGTCCTCCGTCATCCTCAACAGCGAGGACCCCGCTATCCTCGGCGTCCTGGAGAAGCACAAGCACGAGCTCGAGGCTATGTTTGTTGTGTCATCCGTCGATGTGGGTACGCCCGTTCCCGAGGACAGCGAGTGGAAATACAGCGTGGCGTCCGCCATGCCGGGCAAGCCTCAGACGGTGGTTCATGCTACCGTCCTGCCGCCCAAGGACCAGAAATGTCCTCGCTGCTGGCGGTACGTTGCGCCGAAAGAGGACGCGCTATGTGGTCGCTGCGAGGATGTCACGGCGACTCTGTAAGAATATCAAAAAAGGATATAGATGTGTATAAATAGTCACCTCCCAAGAATCTAAGAAACGCGATACCCTTATCTTGATTTAAACCGACAGTTCGTTTCGGCGGCAGGGATTCACAGCATGAACACCTTTTTTGATACGATTTGATAGTCCAATGCATACTCGCAAGCTGGAAGACGGCTCACAAGTTCTGAATGAGATGACTCTCCGCTGTGGATAGTATGTCTTTTCACGCGCTACTGTCAACTACGCCCGCTCTTGCATGCGCAGTCAGCATGAGAGTGTTGTAGTCTTCGTCTGTTCCCGTCTTCCTGTACGAAACGCCAACAGCCAGTTCCCGCAGACGAACATAGACTCTATCAGGACCTTTCCGAGGCACCTTCTCACGCAGAGCAATCAGCATAGCCTCTAGACTAGACCCACCAGAGCTATGAAGCGCCCGTATCCTGATGCCCTTCCTCCTACACTCACTCTCATACAACACCGTCGCCCAATGGTCTCCTACGGCGAGCAGAAAAGGCTCAGTCTCACCCGGAGCCCGCGTGCACCATCCCAAAGCAAGGACCCTATGCCAGAGTTCAGGTCCGATGGCCAAGGCGTCGTAGGGCTTCTCCAACCACTCCACGTCCATCGCCGGTGAGAGAGAAGCAGTGTTGATCGTCCACCAGAGCGAGGCGTCTTGCGGGGCAGAGGTTGCTGCACTGTACGTGCTGCGGTGCGTAAGACTTCTTTTAGAGAGATGGATGATGCAAATGCTCTGAAACCTGTGGACGAACTTTTCCCTCCTCGTTACCCCGTCGCGCGGAACTAGGTCAAACGCACGCGTGCGGACGTAGTTCCTCCCGACTGGACTGCCGCTGAGTCCTATGACGATGCAGAAGTTCATCGTTCGGCAGTATGTATCGAACCGCTTGGACATGACCCGGGTAGAACTATCCACAGCTGGCGGTAGACAAATTTGCAGACCTCTTGGGGTGAGATACGGTGCATGATGGTTCTCGATTCCCATGGCGGATTCCGCAGCTGACCAGTTGCTGATCATGGCGTACGACCATATATTCGGGTCCTCCACGAAGAAATCGCCTGGGTCCTCTGCCAGCGGCGGCGCCCGTTCCGAGTCTGGCCCAAGTGAAACAACTGCATCATGACACAGCGGGCCGTAATCCTTCAGCCTCAGAGTAAGCTGAACTGCAAGGTTGGGAAGTAAAAGAGAGTAGTCCTCTCTCTCCTTCAACATGGCTTCCTGCAGTCGGATGAAAGCCCGTTTGCCCTCCCCGTACAGCAAGGGCATGTTGACGTCCATGATGCCGAGCAACGAGTACGCCACATCTTCCGTACGAGTCGTTTGTCTTGAAGCAGCCCACGATAACCGCTCTGCTGCGCATCTTCGGTGGATAGACTTGTGCCCATTCAGCACATCAACGTCAATTTTTGTGATGTCTGCAATGCGCGATGCAAGCGAGGATTTGGTGCCGATCTCGGTCCAGTCTGCGGCGTAGAATTCAACCACGTCCGGAGCTAGTAGTTCCTGGAGCGTCCAGCCTCGAGTGAACCACCGACAATTCCTAAAGAGTGCCGCGGAGTCGAACTTGTCTTCGTTCCAGATATCGACAACTTGGTCGGCTCTGGGTATGTCGGCCAGATACGCGTAACATATTGCAGACCCTCGGTACCAGCGGAACATGGAATTGATAGACTCTGAAAGCTCCGCGCTGCTCGTTTTGTCGATGCTGTACTCGTCGTGTCAGCGCGAGGAATTGTTGGCGAGAGTTGGAAACTCTACCAGCATGTGTCGGCCCATGCCCAATAGAAGCCGTCATTCTTCGCCTTTTTACAAGTAGATTTGATCTTCTCAAAACCGTCTTTAGACTCAATGGCAATCCTGTTTATTAAGCTGGTTTCCTCATTGCTCAGCGCCGTCATCTCCTGGAATGTGACTTCATCCTCTCCCCATGTATGTGAAAGTGTCACATATGGATCTGGCGGTAGATCATGGAATTCAACAAGCTTGAGCGTTTCCGTATCAATTAATCTCATTTCAATTGCAATTTGGTTCTCATGGGAATTTGCAGACTGGGCGACATTGAGGATTTGGTGGTTGGAGTAGACAGCAATGAAGCTGCGCCGCTACCTTGTCAGGGGCAAGACTAAGCACATGGTCGCAGTCTCATAGGTTCAGCCACCAACTGCGGACAGGGATTGCAAGATTAAATCAACACCGAAGATTTAAGTCATATCCAAATTATTTGTAAGATCATGTCTGAGAATTCAGAGATGAACACTCCTCAAAAATCATAAGGTAGCAAGATTAGGTAAGTCGGCTCCGGAGCGCCGCACAGTTGACGCACTATGCGGGCACAGTCCGTGTCTCCACTTTAAAATTTCCAAGTCAACTGCAGCTGCGACAAAGACGCAGGCCATTTTCGTCTGCGTTCTGCACCCTCAATCATGGATATCCTCAAAGTGCTGTCGCGCGGCATCAAGCAGCCCTCCAAGGGCAACAAGCCCGCAGCAGCGAACTTGCCGTCTGCCGGCAACCGGCCGAACCCCCAGCTTTTCCACGACGAAGTCCCCTCCGCGCGGGGCCACAAGAGGAAGCGCGCCAAGGACGAGGTCGAGGAGAAGGAAGAGGAGCAGCTCCCCGAGGTCGACTTCTTTGCCCCCAAGCCCGACCCCTCGAAGCAGGCCGCCGAGGCAAAGGAGACCTCTTCGCAGGAATCAGAGAAGGCGGAAGCGCCCAAGGTCAAGCCGAAGCTCCTGCCCGAAGACGAGTGCCGACAGATCCTCCGCTCCCACCGACTGAAGCTCACCCTCCTCTCCGAGCGCCATAAGAACCAGTCCAAGGTCACCAAGAGCACGAAGAAGAAGAAGAAGAAGGTTGCCGTTGAGGTGGAGAAGGAGACGAACCAGCTGCATCCGCAACCTCTGACCTCGTTCCGCGAGCTGAGGACGAACTTCAACATCTCGTCTCTGCTGGCGGACAACCTGGCGCACCAGGGCTACAAGGTCCCCACCGAGGTGCAGCTGGGCAGTCTGCCACTTCTTCTGCAACCTGAGCTTGCGCTGAAAAAGGTCCCGAACAAGGAGGAGTTGGGCGATGTGTCACACGGAGTCGACTTCTTGGCTGTTGCGCCGACGGGTAGCGGAAAGACGATCAGTTTCTTGATCCCTGCGATCAACTCGATCATGCAGAAGAGGGCGTCTGCGGGCGGAGAACAGGATGACAACGAGCTCTCTGCGATCGTCATTGCGCCGACGCGAGAGCTTGTTTTCCAGATCGTCAACGAGGGGCGCAAGCTTGCCCAGGGCTCTGGCATCAAGGTTGTGGGCATGAAGAAGGGTATGCGGATAGCTTCTGAAGAGGACGAGATATCCGAGAGCGAGGATGAAGAGTCGCAAGATGAAGGGTCCGGAGACGATGACGAGGACAGTGAGACAGAGCCTGCCAGCTCCAAACATGTCACGAAGGCAGACATTCTTGTCACCACGCCCACCCTGCTGGTCAACTTCCTCTCAGCAGGATCGTCAAAGACCCAGCGTGTGCTACCGACAGTCAAGTCGCTTATCCTCGACGAGGCGGACGTCCTCCTGGACCCCCTCTTCCGTGAGCAAACTATGGCCATTTGGACCGCTTGCTCAAATCCCGATTTGAAGATTACCTTCTGGTCCGCAACCTTCGGATCCAATATTGAGACTCTCGTGAAGGAGATTCAGGCCGAGAGAACATCAAACAGGCCCTTGCTTCGTCTAGTGGTCGGATTGAAGGACACTGCGGTTCCCAACGTAACGCACAAGCTGGTCTACACAGCAACAGAGAAGGGAAAGCTCATCGGTCTCCGCCAGCTCCTGCACCCAACAGCAGGCGATGACTCGGGCCCACCCCTCCGCCCTCCATTCCTCGTCTTTACCCAAACGATCGAGCGTGCCACGGCCCTCGCAGAGGAACTCAAATACGACATCCCTCTCGCAGCTGGCGGCTCCACCAGAATCGCTGCCCTGCACAGCGGTCTGACCGACAAAGCCCGCGCAGGAATCATGCGCCGCTTCCGTGCTGGTGAGGTATGGATCCTAATCACCACGGATGTCCTCGCCCGCGGCGTCGACTTCGCCGGTGTCAACGGCGTGGTAAACTACGACGTCCCCGGCTCCAGCGCCGCGTACGTCCACCGCGCGGGCCGCACCGGCAGAGCTGGTCGTGAGGGCGGCGTCGCCGTCACCTTCTACACGACGGATGACATACCATTTGTCAAAACCGTCGCCAACGTTATTGCCATGAGCGAGAAGCAGGCCGGCAAGACGGGCGAGGAGGCCAACGTGCAGAAGTGGCTCCTCGATGCTCTGCCGAACGTGAGCCAGGCGGATAAGAAGAAGCTGAGGGAGAAGGGTGTTGAGGCTAGACGAAGCCATGGAGCGGCTATGATCTCGACAGAGAGCAAGTGGGAGAGGAAGAAGGAACATAACAAAAAGGGGGCTGCTGCGGCGAGCAAGCAGAGGAAGAAGGAGGCGAAGCAGTCTAGGAGGGATAATGATGGCGATGGCGGCGAATGGGGTGGCATTGACGACTGAGCTATCATGGAAACTACCTGATGTATGGCTCTACAAAGTCCTCGTGTATATGCCACATTGAATCATTGCCGGGTTATATTTCAAGACATATATCTTCGCTATTCGTGTTTTCGTCGAGCCTCTATTTGAACCTAACGCATGAGATAGCTGACTGTAGAAGCGCGTGTTTCAGTGACGACCGTCAGCCCCCTGCTCCAGAGTCTAGCTAAGACTCACTAGACACGAAGGTTAGCTGGCGAGATGTCTGTCCCAGGCATTCTCCGTGTGTGGCTGCATGAGGCACAGGTGGCCTGCGATAGGTCAACCGTTGAAGAAGCCTGACCGACACTACTGCAATGCAATTCAGCTCCGTAATTTGACAACCATTACGATTGGTGCCCCGCGACGGAAATCATTGAGCATCGTCTGACCCCTCCGAGAAGTGTGCCTAGAGGTGCCACACCATGCCATTCAGAAAGCGGCTGTGCAAAGTGATATTTGCTTCACAGTCTGCCTGATTCCCCATAAATCACCAACTTCCTCTTCGACCTCGGATTCTCGGGCATTGGGAAAGAACAGCGAATCTCGCAGACAACAAAACCATGGCCGATCCTCTCTCCATCGCCGCCAGTGTGGCGGGCCTCGTTACTCTGGCTGCCTCCACTGCGAAACTAGCCAAGACGTTGTCGGATCGATACAACGAAAAAGCTGCTGCTTCAATACGGGGGAACGTCGAGACTCTCGACTCGGCGCTCGTCCGAATCAATAGGAGCCTCGAACATCAAGCTTTCGATCATCCTGGGGAGGAAGCTTTGAGGCAGCCGATCGAGTCCTGTGCGCGAACGCTGAGGAACATTGAGATGCACTTCCAGAAACTGGAAATAAAGGGCTATTCGTGGCATAGTATGAGAGAGAGGATCGCTCGTCCGGAGATCTTGAGGGAGATTTCAACGCTACAGGTTGCTCTGGAGGGGCAGAAGACAACGCTGTTGATCGCAATGCAGTGAGTCTCACCCAGTGTTTGCAATGGGGCTTCTTTAAGCCATAATACTTATTTTATCATTTGATGCGGCCCGGACTGATGATGGCGAATAGGAACTGCACCGGAGAGAGCCAGAGCAAGATGCTGCGCATGATCTTCACAGCCATCGAGGAAATCAGAACCACCATTGACAGAGAGCGGCCTGTGAACACGCCTTTCCAGGATAATGACTATGACTTCCATACCAGTCTGAGGACAACAGACGTTAGCTACGCAGACATCCCGTCTGTGGTGAATACGCATCCCACTTTTGATGACTGGCTGTCAGCATGGGCAACTTCAGACAACCAACATGGCCAGTCTACGTCCTCAACAAGTGAATCACCAACGGGAGGACTTCCGAACCCAGAATCTGACATTCCATCCGGCCGGCCGCAGAATGTGAAGTTGGTCATCGAAGGTTTTTTGCAATGCCCCCAGAAAGGAACAGCGACCAGAGAGATCACCACAACTGCAAGTACACCACTGTACGATATTATATTCCAACTCGATAAGGAGTCCCTACAAACCCCAAATCGCTGTCGCTCTGACAATATTCAAGGATCTGATCGGATCTGCGGTTTCTCCATCGTGGAAAACGGAGCCAGAGTTGCACCCTTCATGCCTTGGAGTACATCGTTCGTGGTGGTCACGGGAGGGCCGAGTTGCTACGACGTTCAGTCTGGGCTCAAAATCAACCGCCATGAGAGTCTGATCCATTTCTACAATGGCTGTACACGCAGACGACTGAATATCACAGGAACAGGACAGCCGGTAGTAAAAATGCAACAGTCTAGCATTGTGATAAGAAATACCTCAGCTCCTGAGCGTGCTGCCCGCGTAACGTTTCAAAGAACTTTGCGTCTTCCAGAGTGGTCAATTCATAAGTCAATAGCAATGTCAGGCTACCATTCGGTGGATCGTTTTCGAAGATATGAACAGGCCCAAGGTACCTCGGAGTTCCTGGGCCCATTCCCTCTTTTCGATACCAATGGTTATAGAGATAGGCTTCCGAAGGAGATGAAAGCAAAAGGAGGATTGTTCTTTCCGATTTTCCAACGGGAGGCACTTGCCTTTTCCTTCGAGAACGTCAGCAAGGGTAGCAGCCGGGCATGGGAAGACAAAGAAGATGAGCAGTTCGCCATCAAAGCATACTCCGGTTCCGTCAATTGCATCTCTGGCCAGCCAGTCGATGAAGCTGGGAAACAGAAGCAGGACTTCATAATCTGTCCACGACAGAGGAGGCTGGACGGCTTCAAGTCCGCAGACAATGAGACTCGACAGTTCGTCGCAATGCCCCTGGGCTGGGAGTACTCGGCTGAACACCAATTGACAAACGAGGAAGACATTGGTGGGATTCAGTTACAAATCGCGCCGCGTCTTAAAGACTGTGTAGAGTTCCGTGCCTTGACCGACTTGTGGAACTTGGGGCGTTCGCTGTGGTACGCTGCCACGGCTTCAGAGCTGGGGATGGCAGCTGGCTCTGTCTTTGTCATGTCCGACTTCGACCCTGACATCAAACTCCTCGATGAGTTTGAGCACTCGTTTGCAGAGCGCAGTAGGTGGAAGATCCATGGGCGGCCCAACCCTCTGCTGTATCCCATGGACGACACTGGTCTGCATCGTGTTACCACAGTTCAGGACTTGCTTCAAAGAAATGATGGCCAGAACCTGGGTCCGACCTCTAGCATTCGCCTGCAGCCTGTGCTTTCGGTGGATGTTCAACTGAATTTCACCATCGGAGATGAAAGTCTCCAGTCGGACGTACTCAAGTTCAACACGAGCTTCAGGTGCTCACCCTTTTTCGACTTCGGGCGTATCATATCAAAGAGCCTTCATGATCATAAAATCAAGTGCGGTCTTTGTGAGGTTTGCAAAACATCTAAAGCTTTTTCGAGCCCTCCAATATGGCAATTCGCATTGCCGGGAAAGAAACCTTTCAGGCACAACTGGTCGCCTAAATCTCACCCCCTGGAAGCAGTCATTGCAGAATCAGGCGCTTTGCCTGGTAGTCTACGCCTGGACTGCACCAGATACAGATCTGGCGTCCCATACATTGCCCCCTCACCTCCAATGTATGTTGACCCTCTCGGGCGGTTAGTGGATTTCGCACCTGATTCCGCACACGCAGCACCATCAAGCCCAGCACATTGGGAAATGACTCTCGGTGCCGGGGCACGGCTTCTTCAAGAAATTCACTACGGAAAAGAATTGACTTGGGACTGGGACAACAGCTGCTTGGTGAACATTCAGCTACTGAACGCGGCGGCTTTCAAATCCGTCACGGGCATTCCAGCTTGGACACCCATCTCTCTGTTGAACTATCGCAAAAGAAAGCTTCTGTTGCAAATGCCAGTGGTAGTAGGGAGCACATGCGATTACGCGACACAACCTCCTGTGTGCGATCTGAAGTCTATCAGTGTCCTTGACATGGAACTTTCGGACGACGTTAAGTTCAAGCGTCGGATAGTCACTTGTCCTCAATGCGAGACGAATATCTGCAACGTCGCGTAAGTACAACTGTCTCTCCTGGAAAGACGAATCACAAGCTCAACACTCGTAGGTTCTTACCGTGCAAACATATCTTCTGTTCAGACTGCGTGGGCGGTGGCTCCAAGCTCTTTTGCTTCCAGTGTGACAAGAGATATACGGACCAGATTGTCTTCTCCGGACCCATGGAATTTCCGTTCGGAAGTTCACCCTACAACGTCTGTTCTCGGCCTGTCTCAAAATACGAGTGGCTCCAGCAGTTGCAGTGTGTTCCTGGGTACAAGAGTGTACAACAACCATCGCAGGAAAGCCCCCAGACCGTAGCGAAAAAGCTTTCATGTTTAAGTTGGGGAGATCAGACTTCTTTCTGGTTCAACTTCATGATTTCCACCCTGAGAAGGATGGATAAGCAGTCACGGTCGTCCATGGTCACAATACTGGCGATCGAAAAGGCTCGATCTGCTGGCATAAATCAACTCGAGTTGTTGCTCCCGCTTCTGTCAAAGACTGATTTCTTCAATGAGAAACAGTCCAACCAAGGCCTGTTGCTAGAACTTCTAAGTCTGTCGCTAAAGTGTGTCAATAGCTCCAGGTCACAGGATCCCGGCTGCAGTGCGAGAGCGTCTACGTGCCTCGAAGCCGTGATCGACTGGATGGAGACCGAATCCATCGGACCAGACCAGCTGCTAGACTTTGGCGTGGACTTGAAAGGATGGCTCTGTCCCCAGAAGACACCGAGTCTGAAGTGCGTGGTCCGATTCTTGAAACAAGGCGGCAAGTCGTTTCTCAAGGATTATGGGTTCAATCGTGACGATCTTCAAATGTCGCCCTCCCGAGAAGTCAGAAAACTTTTGCTTGAGGACTTCATATCCAACAGCTTCGACCTGAACGATCGCGATGCGCAAGGTCGCACCATTCTTTGGACTGAACGTCAGCTCACGCACATGTTGCTGAACAACGGCGCTCGCCTGGACATCCCGGATAACGACGGCAACACCTTACTTCACTCTCTACTGGCTGAGCAAGATCCCATGAGTCTTCAAAAGAACCAGGGACCATTGGAGAACCTCTTGCGCCACGAAAAGGCAAGCGAGGCGGTGAAAATGCGCAACCGCGATGGACTGACCCCCTACCACGTCGCACTGGGCATTGATGCGATTCATTATTGGGATATCTACACAAGGCTTTTCGACAACGCTAAGGCTGACATCGGAATCGCTTTTCCACAGGGTGCTCATCGAGATAGACTGATGTGTAGCCTGGTGAAGTGGCAAGCCGAGATGGGAAGCGTCGATGTGTACAGGAGGGCAGCTGCCGAGGAACGTCTCTTGAGGACGCGACTGGTGCTGTCAGACTCTTGATGCCCAACGTTTTGTTGCCATTTAGATGCTCTCCTAGCACTACAGAGGCTTGGTTCACATGAGACGAAATTTTAGATCCTGCTACAGCTTTGTTGCACAGCGTATGGACTGTTCAAGCGACAACTTGGAAAAGAGAAGTGCGCTCCTCGTTGAAATGGGACAGAAGTTTGTTCACAGCTTTGTGGTATTGTTACCTTAGTCTATATCGAGAGAAACAGATCGATCGGCGGTATGTGGCTCTAGTCCCGCAATCTTGGACTTCCTTGAGTATTGATCTGAAGCAATCCATATCACTGGCCTCCTTCGTTTTTGAAGAGCTAAGTGGCATAATAGAGTATAATATATACGTACTGGGATATCTAATTCTGATCTGAAGGCTTTGATGAATGTGACTTATAATTACAGCTTGGGAAATAGCTGCCATCAGCTGGGATGAGGCAAATAATCCATTGTATACCACGCATCTACTTGTGAGTCATCAGTCTTTTAGTAGAACGAAAAGGCGTCTTTCTAGTTACAAAGAAATATCAAGAATAGGGGGCGATGAATGATTCATCCCCTTAGCCATAATGGAATTACGGTGGAAAGTGAAGCCACTTGCGCGTAAGTCACAGCCACGTCGACTTTATTTAGAAACCAAATCTGAAACGTATGATAGACATCACTTCGCCTAGTATGCACCGAATCCGACGGGTATAACCCAATTTCAACGGAGATGACAGCTAGAACATCGCCATGTGATTAGCTTCGCCAACTGCACTGGGTTGATATTCAAGACTCCCGTCTAGACACTGAAATTTGATGTTATCTTCTACCACTTCACGAAGAACGAGTATGACCAAGCTGACTCCTTGCCGTCTAATATTGTCAACCCCTCACATTGATGTACAGATCGCTATTCTTTGGAGGGTACCACGGGATTCTCTGTATGGTCCCATTGCTCACTTTCCTGGTCCACAATACACCACGCCTCTAGCAAGTACGAGAGGTTTGCCTTTCGGTAAGTATAAAACCAGATAGCATACGTTAGAAGATTGAGCTTCCTTTATTCTTCCTAAGAAGGAATGAGCTTCAAAGGATCATCTGTGATTAGAGTGTGGGTTCCCAAACAATCATGGCTTCCGAGTCGAAGACATATGTGACTGCTGGAAACAAAACTCTGAACGTAACGAAATAGCAGTAGTTTCACCACCATAATACATAAAGAACGAAAGCCAGACAAGCGGGACGGTCCAAAACCTCTAAGCTGGGTTTCGGCCGACAACAGGCAGTTTGAAAACCTTTCACGAGCCGGTTCTTCGAGCCTCAGACATTGGCAAGTAAGCCGGCTAGCATTCCTTTACTACTCGGCGTGATGCTGTCTGGTTCATGAACGGCAAGAAGCCCCCACTTCATATATACTGGAGGTTGACCGAGGCGGTTTCACATGATTACTCAACGAATCTTGTAGACTGTGGTAGCAATTGGTATTGTTGACACCTATATACCGTATGAATCCTCAACTAGAGATCCAGAGGAGACATCGTCCTGGGCACGATATCCCTCCAGGAATACGATTTAGAGTCGTTTCCCGCTGGAGCCATAGACCTAAGCTGCGCAGAAAGAACTGAAGACCCTTGCGACAGGCGTAAGAAAACCCACAGGGGGTCTTGGTTCGTCGCGAGGAGGTCACTAGAAGTCCTCGCCAAATGTCAAAATCTTGCAAGAAGGTTATCGTCGAACATCAGCTTGTATCAGTCAGGTAACAACCAAGTCACAGCCATGGAAACCCTTCAAATATGCCATCTCAAAGCCAACTCCCCAAAGAAGCTTGGAAACGGCTATATTCAATAACACATACGATGCCTGATAAGATCGCGATCCTTCCAAAAGACTGATATTCCTTCCAAAACCCACACACGAGTAGATGCAAAACCAAAGCAACGTGCCCAGCTGAACACACCGAATCCAACAAACCTTTAAGCCGTCCCCCCTCCCCCCCTCAAAAAGCTTCGCGTCTATTATGGTACACCAAACCCTACCCAACCACACCCATCACCCAAAGATTCCACATGCCCCCCAAACTCTGCCGATAATAACAAACCCCTTCCCCTCTCAAAAACCTACCATTGCCCAAACTGTCTCCTGATACTGCTCTCCTGTAACATTAAGCCTCCGACCAAGCAACGGCCCGTCATGTCGTGCGACAGACACGTTCCCAATCCAGCCAGGGGTCTAGACTCCGTGAAGAAGACGGCTACAGCGCTTAAGTCTGGAAACCGTGATCACGGTTGGGCTGCTGCTGTTTCCCGCCTCCAACAGGAATGAGCCGGATATCTTATTAAAAAAAGGCAAAAAAAGACCGGTGACATGTGGTGACGCCGACATTCCTCAGTTGTGTCATGCAAACATCGAGCCCACCTCCCTCTCTGTCTCATAGGCCCGATCCGCAGGCAGAAAGGCGACATCAAACCCAGACTAGAAGAAAAAAGCCAGAATCAGGTAGAGAAAAGTAGACAGCAGCACCAATTGCTCGATTTGGTTCTCAACTTCACATGTCTAGCTCCGTGAGGCATTTTGCGTAGTGCTTTCCTAAGTCTCGGGTGTGTTGACTGGTCACCAATGTAATCGGCCCAGCATCGGCGCCGATACGGAGCCAGGTTTCCCTGGGGGCAGAAAATGCAATGCACCCACAAAGCCACATAGACAGCTGAACCAGAGGAACCAACAGACCCCCCCCCATCTCGAACACTAATTCAAGTTGGATGGCGATGCCTGGGTCTCTACTAAGACAGGCGCCGATGGTGGTGGTCCCCACTTAGGGTCATGATGTCCAAGTCCGAACGCACCCAGTCAATCGGTACACCCGCCGGGAGATAGGGAACTCAAGAAGAAGAAATTATATTCCTCTTCTGCCTGCCCACGTCAGCCCAAAAAAAAGGAAAAAGAAAGCATGTGAAGAATGATCGACAGCGGCTCAAATGTTGTGTCGGTGTCATTTACCCCACGTTCCAGCCCCCATCGCCAATTTCCCAATTCCCCGCGGGGTTTGACAAGCGCGACAAGCCACCCAACGCAACCCATCCCAAAGAAGTTGTTATGGCACGAAACTCTGCCATCTCCCATCCGTGCGGCGTGGCACATGCGATTGGGGAAAAAGCAAAGATAAGATCTGCTTGGAAATTTTGGGTTCGAGATGGGTTGACGCAAAGTCTGTGTGTTGCTCTTCTTCCCTCGCCCATCCCTCTTTCGCCTCCGCTTCGTCGCCTGGCCTAGATAAGCGCGGCCGTCACATCGGAGACATGCATGCACCACCTTGCTTTAGCTCTTCAGAAGCAGCGGCGAGGCATCACCACCGCAGCGGCCTCACACACCAAAGAGGAAACACCGACGTCGAAAGCCCGGCTGGCTTTAACCAGGCATCAGTTCCAACAAGCGTCCATCATGATGTAGCAGTGTCAGCAGCGACGGGTTAGATTGTAGGCATCTCGTAGCCCGATGTCCCCCTCCAATCCACCACTTCTTTCGACCACCCACAGCCGGCATATCGTATGCGACTTTTTTCTTCTTCTTTGTAAGATCACCCCACGATGAGCATGTCTGGGACTGGGACCGTTCAGCATGTGACGCTAGCATGCGCGCCCATGAACCACGAGCCACCAAGTAGCGCCTTGTCTCCATTGGTCCGCTTCCTCGCCACAAGCAGAGAGGAAAAGCCTGATGGAGAAGCATTCTTCAACGCTCGTGACATTCGTTCTTGCTTCAAAGGATACCGCCCGGAAGCAGGTATGAAGACATGGGCACATGCTGCTTGGTTATTCCCCCCTCCTTGGAATCTGGCCATCTTAACACGGGTAAGCTTCTCGTTTGAGCAGCGCCAAAGTCCGAGTGTGGACACAATGTCAATCTCCTAGTGGTGTTGCTGCAAGCAATCCTGCAGCATGTACGCTCAGACCTAGCCTTGCTTCTGTGCGAGGTTGCTGCGTACAGCCACGCACCATCTTGCCATCTTTCGCGGAGTAGAGACAGGTAAGACCTCGTCACCTCAATACTCCACTAACTGCTATGTAAGTACGCAGTAGAGTGGTGGTGGTGGTTGTGGGGGGGGGGGGGGGGGT
>JABGLZ010000064.1:0-14620 GCA_014705045.1 Colletotrichum theobromicola | reverse complement strand
GACCGAGAGAGAGAGAGAGAGAGAGAGAGAGTAACAAGTGTGTTCGGAGACTTTTGCGGTATCGGGTTTTGATAATGCACGATGAGGGCATGATCCCGAATGCAGAGGGGGGCCCAGCGACTGAAGCAGGGCAGTGTGGGTTGCCCGTCTTCACTGCCGTGGTTACGTGTACGTCCGTTTTGCTTCCCGTCTCAATTTACACAATTTTCCTGGGCGGTGGCGAAAACAAAAACATCAAGGAAGAAAAAAAAAGAGGGACTGCGGTCTGGATTTCCCATTCTTGAGGGGGTGTGGGTTGGCCGGCCCATGGGGCAGCAGCAGTAGCAGCAGCGGCGGCGGCGCGGAGAAGGGGACCCTGAGAAACTTGAGAGGCGTGGTGTTTTACATGCATGTTGGTGTAATGTTGCATGTATGTAAGCTGCAGGAAGGGTTTTGGTGGTCTATTTTTTTCTGGATACCTTGGTTTATCATCTTACGGTCTGGTCTGGCTTTTGCCTTTTTTTTTTCCTCCCTTGCATTGCGTGCCGGTGCAGCGACGATCTCTCTTCGTGTGGTCCCTTCGGAGAGAAAGGGCGTTTACGGGGGAGTAGATAGGGCAGTCGATAGGGCAGTCTGTCAGAACGACAGTGGAGGCGCCGGGTTACTTTGATAGGCAAGGCGGGGGGGTCAGGGGGGTGTTGATGTAGTAGTGCTACCTTGGGGGTGTTCGTGGCGCATATGCGAGATACGAGGGGGGAGGTCGTAGCCATCTTGAGGAAGTGAGGTGATTTAGGAGAGATACTGGTGATGCGTGCTGACGCAGACTTGAAGTGAAGGGGATTGTGGATGATGAATGTTTGTCTGTGATGGAGAGACATCTGGACGTGGGGGCCGCCCCCAAGGAAGAACATCTTGCTACGCGAAAAAAAGACCAAGGGCTAGCTAGCTCACTAGAGCTCTTGGGAATCCAAATCTATGGTGATCGGGGAAGAGCTAGGAGAGACATGCCCGTATGTCCCGAGGAGACGAGGCCAAGGGATAAGTTTAGTGCGAGCCGCTGGGCAGCAAAGTAATTGAGATATTTCAAAGTAAGATACGCCAATGTTTTGCCTGGGTGGACACAGCTTCCGAGCTGTCAATGTGTCTGTGTGTGTGCGCTCTCCCCGGTTTCTTGAATCTTACGCCCGTAGCTCCTGTTTTGGAGGAATTGACCAATCATGGAAGTCAATTCGGCAGCGTGTGTGTCTACCACTGTGCCGCCCCCAAGAGCGTCCCCCAGATGCGGAAGCGGCTGAGGGATGGTGTGAGGGAGCCGCGTTCCTGGGGTCGAAGGCGTGAATGGTTCTGGATATGTCTTCCCCCCCTTTTCTTTCTTTTTTTGCCTCTCCTCCCCCCGGGGAAAAGAGTTTGAATTCCTCGGTGGGTTTGCGATATTGAATTCCCCTCATCCAGTGTTTGAAGGGCAGACGTTCCTCTCTTATCTGTGGAGTCTGTTTCTGGCTGGCTGGCGCCCCTTTTTCTGCTACTGGTGTAAGTTCCTTGGGTCCGTGGGAAGTGAGACTCTTCGGGCAGTTGAGGCGCATTGGTGGCGGGTATTCTTCGAAGAAGAGTGCGTGGATTGTGCTTGGGGGTGATGTTTCCTGTATGATGTGAATGAGACCCTTTGGGGCTGAAATCGTCATTGAAGATGCCAAGTCTGGCTGACGTCGAGACTGATGATCTTGCGGATTCAGAGGTGCTGCGCTAGACATGACATCAGACCTCAACCTAGGTATGGAGTTATCACTCTCTGGTAGGGCTCTAGATGTTTTCTTCGAGGACCCAGTTTTGGATATTCGTCCGACGAGTGGGATATTGCGCTCTTGTAAGTCAAGCCTGCTTCAGTACATGTTCCCCTGGCTCTTCTCCAGGCTTTCACCATCTTCTCGCAAGGAACCATAGTATGTTCTCTATTGTGAATAGCCTCGGTCTTATCAATGTCTTTGTTCTCCCAGTCGCTATCCGGCGCGTCGGCATCGCCTCTGCGGCGCTTCCTCTCGTCGTCAACTTGACGCTGTTCTGGCTTGTGTCCGTTCTGTGGCTTATCGGAGTTTTGCTTCTTCTGTCGAATGTTCCTGTGCTTCTCGTCGGCGTTCCAACCATTCAGATCCCAGGTCTCACTCTTGGTCGACTGGTCGCTGACCTCTCAGGAGCCATCTCTCTTGACATCCATGGACCCTTTGCCGTTCTCAATCTCCGCGGTTTCAACGTAGCTATCATTCGTAAAGCATCTTCCA
This sequence comes from Colletotrichum theobromicola, assembly GCA_014705045.1. Taxonomy (NCBI): domain Eukaryota; kingdom Fungi; phylum Ascomycota; class Sordariomycetes; order Glomerellales; family Glomerellaceae; genus Colletotrichum; species Colletotrichum theobromicola. The sequence goes on along the minus strand of JABGLZ010000064.1, from coordinate 12,365 downwards.
TCGTAGTTGCGTTTGCTTGAATGGACATAAGATAACTCGCTGGAACCCCCAAACCTGAAGCTGTAGCTGTTTCTTTTTCCCTTCCCCATCCTTCCAAACTTGGTGGTTCCTTGTTGTGTCTTGCCTCTTCCAAATTCTTCATCGTCTGGAGACTCGTCGTTTTCTTCAACTCGCTGCCTTTCAACCGTCTCCTTTTCGATTCCGTCTGGAGATGCATCATCCAAGTCGCGTAGAATCTCCATGCTCTTTTCCAGCTCCTCAGTCCTCAGTTCGAGTGCTACGTGAACCCATGATTATTGATTTGTTCCCAGAATGCTCGCCCTCCTCGAGAAGCTCTTTGAGTCTCTGATGGTACTCTCTGATCTGACGGCTGTCTTTCCTTTCTGGGTTATTCCCAGCTGACAAATGCTGGCTCTTGATTCTTGAGTCTTGGTATTTCAACTTCTGTTCTTTGTCAATGTTCTCGCCAACGAGGTGCGAGCCGTGCCGCCCTCCAAGGCGTGGCACCATCAGGCAAGGTGCGGGTACTTGGCAGATTTTGTGTGTTGAAAAGGGGAAGAGTTGGTCAATAGAGCGGCATATACAGGAAACATTTCACAATATATTCTAGCTGAGTATATGTAAGGGCTTTGTTAAACACCAAGAAGAATAGTTAGTGGCTTTAAGTTAGATAGACTAAGTGGAAGGAAATGACTGCAAGTTCAAGCTGCAGGGGTCTTATTCAGACATGCATTGTTGACCATGTTGGTGTACGATGCTACTTTTGGCCTTTCTCTTACTAAAGCAAGCTTCTACCTCGAGCTTCGTTCAGAGGGCCAAACCCCAGCATCGTAAGCATTCCATCATCCTGCCCACCTGCACTTCATCCAATCATGTTGTCCCCAGCCTCGACAAGCTCGATGACGATCACCGCAGTAGTAGTCTTCAAACCGGATCGTAACGATCTCAAAGTGCTTCAGCTTACATTCATACTGAAAGGGAACTGCAAATTGCCTCCTTAGACAAGATCGAAGTGCTCCAGGGTTGGGATACTGGCAGGGTATGCGGCGATGTATGACCTTCTCGTCTGTCATGTATGCCCAAAGAGAGCTCGAACCACACAAGACTCTGAATATTTCCTACTTTTGACATTATTACAGTGTCCGAAAGAGAATACTTTACAGATGGCGAGTGGCTAGGCAAGGTGTGGAAAGCGAGCTATCTTTCTTGCCCGTCGACAGTAGTCGCAATGTTAAATTATGTCATCGGCTTCTTCAACATCTTCCATCTTCGACTGAGTAAGATGATCGAGCGCGACCCCGCTCAAGAATCATTCCTTGCTTATACGACTTTAATCGTCATTCCGTTGATTTTATAACTAGCTCCGCAATTGTGATGGGATTCCCATAATGGTTCTCGCGGGAAGTTTGGGAGCTTTGACAAGCCGCGATTTCTCTCATCTTACGGACTGAAGGCTAATGTGAACTTGGCAACTCGGGAAATTTCCGACTCGTTTCAGCTGACGTTCACTAAACATACTTCTGCATAAAAAGCATGACTTGCAGGTAGGCAATTTCGTAGCCAGCGTCAAGACGAGTCTTCACTGGTTGACAGTGCAACGACAAGTATAGCAATAGTGAACAGTAGTTGTGACTGTTTGCTTCGGGACTTTTGCACATGAGATTCGTTTCCATTAAACTGTTGTACCCGACCAATACGCAAAGAGAGCATTGTGCTAGAAAATATCATCGAAAGATGAGTCCAATGTAGTCTTATATAATTTAATGGAGACCACCGACGCTCAACGCGTCCCTTCGAACTGCCTGAAAGATCGCCAATGTCCCAAGAAAAGAAGTCTGCCAACATATCGCCGAGCCAGAAACAAGACTATTAATGCTCGACCGAGGGCAATGAGTGATTTCCGGACAGCATTTTTTGTTCAGTCGAGTGTCATTCGGCATGCGAGGAATGATATGAGATTTCAGTGAGTGAAGAATCCGCAGAAGAAATACAAGTTTCTCGCCATTGCTACCAATATCTGATGACTGGTTCTTCGGAAACTCCTTGATGTCGCAACTATAAAATGATCTGGAGGTGCCTAGTGGGGGACATGGAGCAGGTAGTAGACGCAGTGTGTAGCGGCTTAGTCCTTTACACGTAGGAACTGAACACTGTAGAGACAGGGTTGAAAACATCCTTGAATCCGATGATGAGGATTCAATGAGGACCGAAGATTCTGCCGATTTCTAAGAATACAGGCTTGATACAACTGGGAACGAAGGCGCCGACGGCTGAACTGGTATCAATGATGCTGTTGCCCAGATGTAACACACTTGGCCGTTTTCAATTCCTCCGTTATCATCAATCATTGTATTCCTGGAAAAAGAACACGATATTAAACACTGACGTAATTTCGTGTGCTTCAGACGTTGGAATTAAGCGGCAACATCGTTATATACCAAGCGGATGGTAGTCCATAAGATGAAGGAGTCCTCATTATCGTGGATAATATGGCGGCCCTCATGTGACACAAGAAAGGTTCCCGCATAATCAAAAAGACTTATAAATACTCCGAGATTGTGAGCTTGATTAAGATAACACAATGCTCTGCGGCGGCTTGAGCAGTTCTCCACGAGAGGGAACCGGCCTTGACAAGTACCATCAGGAAAATTCCGTCATCCCTATGGTTCATGCCAGCCTTTCGACTGGTAAGGAGCTGCTAAAATCTGTGTCATCATTTTATGCGTCCGACTGTGTCATTTTCTCTTGAGTATTCGATATGATCACATATAGCCAGTACAGGTATCAAGTTGGGGTGCTTATCGAGGCCTAGAGACGTCTGTAAGTCGATTCTCTTCGATTTGTATCAGACCGACTTAGCACTCAACATGATTGTTGGTTCTCTTTCTATGTTCTTAGTTTGAAGTGATGGAATTTTCTAGACCTGACGAACATGAGTGTTTGGCAAGAAACGGGCTAAAAGCTGCTCAGTAAGCATTTGACATGCCTCTGAACGACGTGATACCACGAGTGCCTTGCTGGTTGGCGCCTCGCAAGCAGCAAGTAAGAGCACATATAATCACGGCGAAAATCATCATATGTGGGACTCTATTTTATATAAAAGGCAGTGTGATTATCAAGTTCGCAAGAGGAAGCAGACAATTTGCCCTGAGGGTTTCTTTGAATCCTCATTAACTTCACCACTTCATTCGACGTCAGGTCTTTGAAGAGTACCAAGTTAGATAGCTCAGTCAAGTTCTCTTCAAATCCAGGAGACCTCCCTTTACGCGTTTATTTTCAGCGTAACAACACCGTGGCGACGGTGGCAGACGACAGTGCAGCACACCACCAGACTTGGCCGACCTTGGCCTGCAGACCCAAGTGCGGGTCTTTGTTTTTCCCTATTCAAAGTCATTGTTGAACCAGTATGTCCAGTAGAGACGGCTGTCGTTCTGATTCTTGCCAGGTTCAGGTCTGTAGAGCGGTAGAGCTACGCGCATATATCCCATTCCTGCCCCCTGGCAACCTCAGTCTATGGATGAAGGGCAGGTCCACCCGACGCAGTACACGTGGACAGTTCACCATGCAGAATATTTAGAAGCTATTTAAGCAAGAGAAAAGCAAAGATGAAGGGAATCGAGCAATCCCGTGGATCGGTGCCATGAATACGAGAGGTAAGAGTACCCACCCATAACTGCACTGCATGTCCACCAACGTCAAGTTTCCGACCGGGCTTTGCTACACTCTTAGCATGGCTTGCCGCCCGGGAAGATTCAACCTTGCGTAGTCCTCTATCTATTCACTCTCATATAGATCAGAGAAGACGACGTTAAGTAGGAAGCTAAGCTGGTGAGAAGATGTTGGCTGTTCTTCTATCTCTACCTTACTGCTTTACTTACTAGCTGGGTATTACTAGACCTACTACTCATCTGCATGTTCTAGGGAAACTGTCTCAATGTGATGAAACATCGCATGTCTACTCATAGTGATCCCTTCTAAAAGAGAGCGTTTGAAGAAGCAGGAAATGCTAACCAATGCCAGACAAGCTACTAAGAAACTAACCTTCACCTGGTTCCATCATAGTAACCTATTAGAACCGGCCAGCTTGCACTGGGTAGAAGTCAACATAAGGTACCCTGGACGTCCTAATATAGAGAATAGGAAGTTATATCTCTCTGAAGATAGCCCATGTAATAGGATTCTCTTAAGAAGCCCATGTAGTACACGCTGTGCCTGCTAATCCTCAGACAATGACTGAGTCCCCGTGTGAGCTGTTGATTCCCAATACAGATAACAAACACTATGTCAGCCTTAACTTAAAGCAATACTATAATAACAGGCATCACCAGCTTCAACTAGTAGTTATTAACGCCCCCACAGAGCTCCAAGAATCGCGTAAAGGGCTCCTGAATAAGATTCCCTAAAAGACGTGCAGTTAAACTGCTCACCTCTTTTAGATATATAAAAAGCCACGCGCCACTTCCCTTTGTTTACCGACCGAAAAAGATGAAAGGAATAGGTGTGACGAGCTTCTGTGAACATTGCGCTAGGCAGAGAACACACACCCTCAGGATCCAGAGGACGCGCGCGCAGGCTTCAACCTCGCTTTCCTGAGTATTTGTGCATAACTTGCCGGCGGAGAAAGTGCTGGAGGACAGACTTTGGCTCCCCCTGAGCGCGCTACCTTTCACTAGCTGAAGGGCAACTCTGTGCTCTCCATGGACATCAAGTTCCATAGCTCTTCGCCTCGCCAATACCCAGAGAAGGTTACATTTACCAAAACTGGAAAAAAGTGGTATTCGTGTACACTGTATAGTAGTACAAATAGGGCGTATCTATCCATCATCCCCTGGCCCCATATCTTTACCTCCTCTCTACTCTACTCTACCCAACCAAACTCACGCCTCCGCATCCCCATCCTCCCTCGGCGGCGCATCCTTCACGATATCCTCCCTCGCCTTCTCAACCTCGCCGCCCCTGCCCGTCACAAGCTCGATACCCACCAGCCCAGCGAGCATCCCGCACAAGTGGCTCGTCAGGTCGATCGTCTGCTTGCCCCGGCGGAACAGCGCGGCGATGTGCACGCCCAGCAGCACCGCGAGGAACCCCAGGCCCTGCGGCCCGTTCATCGGGTCCGGCGGGAACCCGAGGACCTTGAACGTGTCGAAGCGGTGCATCCAAAAGTACGCCGTCGCCGTGCCGAACACCGCGCCCGACGCGCCGACCGTCGACACCGTCAGGATCCCGCGCAGCGTGTAGATGGTCAGGCTGCCCAGCAGGCCGAGCGCGCCGGAGGACAGGTAGATGGCCAGGAAGCTGGCGCGGCCCACCTCGTCGTGCAGCGCGGTGCCGACGAACCACAGACCCACCATGTTGGTCGCCAGGTGGCTCAGCGACGCGTGCGAGAAGTTGGCCGTCAGCAGCGACGCGGCGCGCGGCATGCCGTGCACCAGGACGAAGTAGCGGTTCATGAAGCCCCACAGCGGCGGGATGCGCCACGCGGCGTAGACGAGCGCGTTGAGGCCGATGAGGAAGCCCACCGTCGCCGTGGAGGCCGAGACCTCCGGGTACAGGCGCTCGGTGTCGTGGGGCGGGGAGTAGATCATGGCGACGGCGGCGAGGGCGCCGACGAGGAGCGCGACGGCCGCGTAGGAGGGCAGCAGGCGCTCGAAGAGGGTGAGCTCCGGCGGCGCCTGGAGGTCCGAGCTGCCCTGCTCCATCCACTTCTGCATGCGCGGGCTCATGGGCGGCCGCTTGATGGGGACGGTGGCGACGGCGCCGCCGGGCCCCGGCGGGGGGAGGCCCTTTTCCGCGGCCTCGCGCGCGAGACGGGCTTCTTCCTCGCGGGCCTTGGCCTGGTTCTTGGCGCGGATGGCGTCCATGGCGCTGTAGCCGTACACCGGGTCTGGTTTGAAGCCCTCGGGAACATCTTCCTCGTCTTTGCTTCTGAGGGATGTCCTGTCCGGGTCGGCGACGGCCTCGCCGTCGGCCTGTTGGGCGAGTTCCTTCTCCAGCTGCGCGAGCTCGTCCTCGGCGCGCAGGCCGGCGTTGAGGATCTCGTCGACGGGGACGGTGTCGCGGAGGTACTCGAGCGCGGCGGCGCGCTGGGCGGGGCTGAAGGAGGCGGTGTTTACGGTGAAGACGGGGTCGTCGAGGGTTCCGGCGACGCGGCGGCCGTGGAGGATTCTGAGCAGCTGGTTGGCGGCGCTGGGTTTGATTGTCGGGCCGAAGACGGCCTTGACCTCGGCGGCGGTGAGGTCCTTGTTGCGGAAGGGGAGGCCGTCCTTGTCTTTGTAGTCTGACGGGAGGTCTTCGTATTCGCGGATGATTGTGGATTTGGCAGGCGAGGAGGAGGCGGGGCGGGTTTGTATCGCTCTCGCGGCGGGCGAGGGCCACGGGCTACGATGGATCGGTGACCATGATGACCTCGTGACGCGGGGGGCGGAGAAAGTCGAGAGGAGCCGCAGCGGGGAGGCCACCGAGCTGTTGGCGGCTGCGCGGCGGCATGTTGTGCGCAGGCCAAGGCTGAGGAGGGATCGCGCGGGGAGGACAAGTGAGGTGTTCATGGCTCCTGGGAGCCCCCGTTCGGGCCGGTCGTTGCAGCGCACCGGGGAGCTTGCTCACTCCTCAATGCGCCGGCACCGAATGCGAATTTCGGTAGTGCTTAGGTATCTCGGAGGATCTTTCCCGTCGCGATGGGGACGAAAGCTCCCGAGTCGAGATTAGGCGCCGTTTCGACGTTGCGTGGTTCGATGTGTGCACACTTGAGCAAGTCGTCGACTCCAGAAATTCTTTGAGTGACGGAATCGGGGCCGCACCGGTCCATTCCGGCCCACGGCAGGGTGTGATTTTAGTCAGCCGAGCAGGTTGTCAAGGTGCTGTTGGCCGTTATCGATAATGATGATGTCGACGGGGCGCCCTAGTACCACACCCTCACACTCCACCTCAGCCAGTGTTTCTTTCCTCCCCCTGGTAACCCCACTGCAGGAACCTTCCACCCCGCGGTTGCGTACCTGGCTGGCAACCTGAACCTGTTCCTGCTGCTCCTTCCATTGTTGCTAAGTAAGAACCCAGCACCGAGGTTTGGCAGGAAGCTGTCAGTCACACTACGTTACCTACGCAACACCACCACCACCACCACTACACTCCTGCAGCAAAGCTCACCCTGCAACGACCATCGCCAAAGCAGCGCACGATCGCGCCAGTCGTCACCTACGTCACACCTTCTCAGCCCAGCCCAACAAACGGAAAACACCATCCTCCACCATAAACCACCTCGACATTCTTCTCCGACGAACCCTCCAGCTCTATCCTCACTCCACCTTACCAGCCATAAAACAAAAAAAAGAGAGAAACAACACCACAAACGCAACAATGTCCTCCGCCGACACCGCCCCAATATCCCCCTCCCGCTTCGCCGCCGCCCTCAAAGACCTCTCCCTGCCCACCCTGCACCTCAAGGTCCTCGAGATCCGCAACTCCATCCTGCACCTGCAGTACTCCAACGCGCAGCTGAAGCCCTTCGCCGAGGGCACCGCGACCACCCTCGACGCCGCCGTCGACGCCGCCGCCGGCCGCCCGGACCCGGACTGCGTCGAGGCCATCCGCGAGAACGAGGCCGTCATCGCCCGCATGGAGGAGCGCGTCGCCATCATCCGCGCAGAGGTCGAGGAGCGCGGGCACAGCTGGAACGAGTTCCGGAGCAAGGAGGAGGTGGACGCCGAGGGGGGCGACAAGCACGAAGCCACCAACGGAACGGGCGTGAACGGGACTGCTGCTGCTGCTGCTGCGGCACCGACGACGACGACGACAGCGACGAATGGATTGGCCGCTGCGAGGGAGGAGGAGGAGAGGACCGCGAATGGCGCGGGTGCTGCGCCGAGCTCACACCCCGCGTGGCTGGACGGCACTTTCCAGACGGGAACGATACGCAACGGGGAGATTCAGCTTGATGCCCAGCCTGGCCAGCGAGCGAGTGGCACCGGGGGCCGGCTGACGGATGAGGAGCTTCGTCGGGCGATGGAGGAACAGATGAGAGGTCTTGGTCAGGATGATGACGAGGATGGCGGCATGCATTTGTAGGTGGGAAGAAGGGAACCTACGCTTTTTTCCAAGTCATTACTCAAAGATGGGGCGGGCGTTCATCATGAAAGAGACACCAGGTTGATGGAAACGGCAAAAAGAGAGAAAAGGTCACGGAAAGAGATAATACCCTCATGTTCCTATTTTGCTTGCTAGCATGCCATAACAAAGGGAAGCTGAAAAAAAGAAAAGAAGTGGAAGCTTGATCGCATCTATGTGCGCATCCAAGTGTCAAAGTGAGAAAAAGGAGACTGAATGAGGGATCAGACTGAATAAAAAAGGTTGTCGTCCCTTGGTGAGCAAGAAAAAAGAAATCAACCCAAGCCCAATCCTCCTTTTTGGGGAAAATCAAAAATCATGTTCCGTATGCTGCTTGCTGCTTTTGCGCACATCTCAACGCCGATGCCGATCCAATCCCTTGTAATGCAGATGCCCTTGCCTGAACGCTATGCCCCCCAAGTTGTAATAATGCAGTGGATGGCCCCTGATGGGAAAAGTGGCACATGGGGCCACAAGGAAAGAAAAGTTTTGTGTCCCTGGAGACGTGTTATGATATGGTTGTTGGTGTCGTCGGTGTATTCTCATCCGACTTGAGGACGATCGGGTTGGTCGACGCCTTGGGTGTGATGTCGGCGTCCTTGACTGTGGCATTAGGTCTGGAGCCGTTTGGCCGTGCCTTCAATGCCTGTCTGGTGTTTGACCGGGAGCTGCCGATTGTTTCCAGCTTGGGCCGTCGGGGAGGGCTAGCATGTCCCAGCGAGTCCCAAGCGCGGTGCTGGACATAGTCGTCCTCGTCTGAAGATGTCTCTTCCGGCGTGGCAGGGACTCTTCTGGCGCGGGCTCTGCGTCTTCTCTCTACCAGTTCGCCGTCTGATGATACTTCGGACTCCAACGACAGGCTGCGGCTACGGTTGGACATGCCCTTGCTCGAGACCGTTGACTTTCTGGACCTTGATCCGATAAGCGAGTCGATTAGTTCCGATTCCGAGGGGGTCTCGTCGTGGCGGGGCTTCTCCGCTTGTCGAAGCTTCTTCTGAAGGGCCTTTTCGCGTACGAGTCTGTCCAGGGGAGGCTCCTCAGAAGCCATGGTTCTTCTGCTTCCGACGGTGCTGGTGCTGTGTGTTCTGGTGACGGGTACCCGGCCTTCCATAAGCTTGGCCGGTGGCGGCGGCTGCAACATCCACTTAAGTGCGTCGGGACGGGAAGGCTTGCTTCCAACAATCGGTGGGTGGTAGTCGTTGACGGGAGGGTTTCTCGGCGTGGTGTAAAAGTTCTCGCGGTCTTCGTCCGTGATGGCCTTCTCGCGACCCAGCTTCTCCTCAACGTAGCGTCCCGCCGTCTTGCCTGCTCCGACAATGTTGTCCATGAGCTTGTGGCCCATGCCAGAGAGATTGTGACCCCATAGCTCCTCATCCTCGCGTTGGTATAACGTCCTGTTCCACCCATCGCCAGACAGTTTCCGTGCCTGCTCCTGGCTGATTGTCGGGCTGACGGGGCCGGTACTCTCGGCGGCGGTGCTTGCACATCCAAAACTCGCGGCCGTACTCGCGCGGCCAGCACTCTGCAGGCCTCTCTGGCTTGCGTTTTTGCTTGCTGATTTCTTGGGCAGGTGGGGACCCATGGCCATCTCCTCGGCCCAGTAGGGGTTGGTGTGAAAGGGATCTGGGTGACGGTAGAGTCCCGGCTGCTCCATTTCTATGCGTCTCTTGACCTCTCTTTCCTCCTTGGCCTTCTTCTTCGCCTTCCTAAACGCCTTCATCTCGTTACATGGTGTGCAAGCGAGGTAGTAGAAAATGGCCGACTGGATGGCGACTGGTAACGACATGATGGCGACGAATTGGCCGTAACCCCGGCAAGGGGAGAACGAGCAGAGAGTAGTCGGCGGCCGTGGGTGCACGTATACATCGAATGCTAGGTGTCGTGTGCGGTGGAGGTTGTCGAGGGTATTATAGACGGGGTGTGGTGTGTGTGGGAAGGTGGTGTGCCTCGTGGCGGTTCGCGGGGGGAGGACGTCTATGCTCTTTGGGAAGTGACAGGAACCGGGACTACGAAGACGGATAGGTGTCTGCGGTTATGTCGAGGTTAAAGGTTATGGTGGGTTGGATAGGCGAGCAGGTTCGAAAGTACTCGGTGGGTGAGTTGGGTAGGTAGTGTAGTGTCGCAGTAAGATAGGGCGAGGTGAGTGATCTGAGTGATGGTCGAAGGAAGGGACCGCGTGCCAGCGCCAGAGAAGTTTAAAGCGCCATTGAAGTGAATCACCGGCGCGCAGCCTAAGACACAGTTTCGGTACGAAGGCGCAATTGCTTTAAGAGTGGCTCGGCCTGTGCGGCCCCCTGGGTACCGGGAGTATCGCAGATTGGTTTGGCGGACGGGAGGGTTTCAAGGTTGGCACCAGACGGCTATTTCGAGGGGTGTGTGGTCAGGGACGCTTGGTGGACGCTTGGTGGCTCGAGGGAGAGTTGTGCCTCTGCAAGGTAAGACGCCTCTTGTTGGTTGTGTTGGCTGAGTGTGCGATCTGTTGAGTTGTCCTGTACCGGGAGCGTAGCGCAGAGACGGCGTTCGGGGTGTGCCGGGCGAGGGAAGGACGGGGTGTATGCGGGTGGTCGGACGGACTGAGGAAGGAGGAGGAGGAAGAGGAGCGAGCAGATGATGGCGATGGTGATGCCGGGGGCTTGCGTCGCGTGAGCAATGAGATAGTTAGATCTGGCACATGGGGGTTGTTGGGTTGGCAGTGACCAGCTGCGTGGTTCTGTAGGCGATTGAGGATGGCAAGAAGCAAAAAAGAAACGAGGATAGCGGGAGTCGGGTGAAGAGCAAGGCGAATTGGACGGAATTGGAGAGCAGAAGCAGAGACGACGTTTCGAAAAAGGGAGGCAGAGGCTTGCGCAATGAGAGACGGGAGTCGGGAGTGCTGGTCGCTAGTGCTGGTGCCGGAGCTGGTGCTCGAATCAACGGTACCCGTACTGGCTGGCACTGGAACGAAAGCAAGACGAGAGGGGAGTGGGTGGAGGACGGACGGGGACTGGACGGAGAGACGGGGGCTTGGTGCTGCGGCAGCAGTGCCTGTGGACGCGGGTGCTGCTGGGTGGATGGAGGGGGAAGGAGGTAAGTACCGGGTACTTTGCCGCTTCAGTGTAGGTTCCAATGAATGTCGCCAATGACATGGCTCAATGGCCCCAAATTCCAGTGGAAATCACTGCAGTCTGCGAGAGATTGCGACTGATTGCGACTGCGGCCCTCCCCCCCTCATCCAGGTCCCAGGGCCTCCACAGATTCAAGCGATGAGGGGCCCTGACCCCCGTCCTCGAGAGGATCGTGGATTGGGGGGACAGGGCACCGTAACTTCCAGATACGGCGCGCTCCATGCGCCTTGTGCCAATAGCAAAAGCCAGCGGCGCAGTGTGGGGTTTCTACTTTACCACAGTAAGGTAGGTACCTTACCCAAGCTTGCCAAGGTAGCAAACCAATTCCACCTCTGCGGTCTGTCTCTCCGTCTGCAAGTTGCGTGAGGTGGAACAACAGGATGCGTCTCTCTGCACCTCCAACATGCGCCATCTGCCTCTTTCGGGTTTGAGGAGGTTGGACAGCAGCAGCCGACTCTCGACTCTCGACGCGGGGGAGCGGTGATGGCGCCTCACCTTCCACCTACGGATGTCGGGCAGTACTACTCTGCACCTGCGCAGCAACAGCGAGGCAAGGTACGCAGCCAAGCAGTGCCCAGGGGCCCTGTGCCTGTCCAGTGCGTCAGCCCGTCGCCCGTAACCAGGACGAGGAGGTGCTCCCGGGGAGGACGAAGGCGAGGACGAGGGGACGAGGGCGACGACGAGGGCGACGACGAGGATTGGTGCACCTCGCGCATTACAGCGCATCGCAGCGATTCCACGTCCAACATGTTTCCACCTCGACCGCCTCGAATCTTCCGCCAACGCACCGGCCAAGATGCCCTCACTTCCTTGCTTCGAGAGGGGGATTTCCCTGCACCACATGTCCGTGTCTCCGGGGAGATGTGCGCCTCTCTCTCTGGCCATGACATGTTTGTTGTCGACGCACATCGAAATATGCCCGCCAAAGCTGTCCGACTCGGGCTCAGAAGATCCCAATGGGCCAAGCAATCCATCAGGCACTCTGTGAGTGTGAGTGTGTGTGTGTGTGTGTGTGTGTGTGTCTGTCACCACTTGACGTCCTTCAGAGAAACAGCCACTGACAAGTACCAGTGACTTCCCTCCCCCCGACAACGCCCCCTCCCATCCTCGACTTGGCCCGGCGTTCGACCTTGAATACCATGCGCTCTTACCGAACCCTCA
>JABGLZ010000598.1:0-14101 GCA_014705045.1 Colletotrichum theobromicola | reverse complement strand
GGCGGGGGACGACAACGACGAGGACAGGGGACGACGGGGGACGACGGGGGACGGCGGCGACGGCAATAGAGACAGAGACGGCGACGACGACGGAGAGGGGGACAGGGACTCACAGTGCCAGAAGTGGAGCCTCCGCCGGTAGTGGCCGCGGGAGAAGCATAAGTAGGTTGCTGCATCGGCGGCGCGGAGGGAGTCGGCGTGGGCGCAGGCGCGGGCGCTGTCATAGGCGTAGGCGCGGGTGCGGGTGCAGGTGCGGGTGCGGGCGCAGGAATAGTCGCGGTTCTGTGGATCGCCAGCTATCAGTTCTTATCCCTCCACTTTATCGGCCACGGCGCGGAGCGAGTGCGCAGAGCGTTTGCAAGGTGCAAGACGCAATGTCGGCTCCTCCGTCCGCCCTTGCCTGGGGCATCACATACCGCAACTGTGGCGAGCTCGTCGTAGAATTGGCTTGCGCAAGCGCCGAGATGCCTGGCAACTGCTGCAGAGAGGCCGATGCCGATGTTGACGTCGAACTCGGTCGGGAGATGGGCTCGAGGGTCGTCGGCGGCGGCGGGAGGCCGGAAAGCGCTGTGCCCTCCTCCATGGTCGGTCGGAAAGAGCCTCGGACTCTGTGCGCTTGAGAAGGAGAGGGCGGTCGTTGTGGAGCGTCACGGAGGAGACGCAGGCGGGATGCGGAACAGAGTCGATCGAGGATTCGAGTTCGCTGGCTTTGGTGATGAAGCAGATCGGTATCGTCAGATGGAAAGACCAATCCGCGAGGTTGAGTCGGTCTGTGAGATGGAGCGTCGATGGAGGCGCAAGAGCAGGCGTCGGCCGTACGACTTGCTGGGATGGTCGCGTTCGGGTGTGGAGTAGGAGTTATCAAGGCTGCGCGATGTCGAGATCGTCTTCTTGCGCGTGGAGTTGAAAATTTCTCAGCAAAGAGAACCACGTGTTGGCTTGTGAGAGTCTCGTCTGATGTGTCGAGGTAAGCCTGCGCCGAATTCGATGTTGCAGGAGAGACGTGGAGGTGCGCGCGCAGCTCAGGCGGGACAGAGATGCGTAAAAGCAGGGAAGGTGAGAAGAAAAAAAAATTAGTTGCTGCAGGTGAGCACGGTCCGGAGAGCGACTCAGAAGTCGAGAACGCGTCGATCGATCGCACAGTGGGTTGCACCTGCGAAAGTAGTTCAATTTGGCGGGGAAACAACTCGGTGAAGCTCTGACAACCAGGTCTTAGACATTAAGTGACCACTTTGATTCTTGGAAGTGTGTCGGAAAAGTCACGGGCCACGATGGTGTGTTACGATTTCATTTTCGTCCCCTTAACGAGAGCATGGCAAATTACTCCCAGCGCGACAGCTCGGCCTATCACGGCCCTCTGTTTAGTTGCAGTCCGGGGACTGACAGAAGATGCACAATGATTGGGCCGGATGCTACACTCTCGGTGGAGTGCCCCTCAGCCTTATTGTGCAGATTGGGATGGGTCAAGTTGCGATTTTGTCAACGTAATAGGGGCATATCAACGCCCCTGCTCTGTGGGAGACGCAGTGCCGTTATCTGATGGCCGATAATGCCGAAGACTTTCAAGAAGCTTCAGACATGACCAATGACGAATGTAGCTGATCGCGATGTTTGGCTATCGTGCTCGGAGACCGGCTTTCGGTATTTGGGGTTTGTTGAGAGGGGGCTTGTGTTGTATCTATCCACAGACTTTAAATACGGGATGACCGATGACGGCGAGAGGAGCCAGATTAGCTGATACCTGTCAACTCATTCTCAATGAGTAGATATGAGTAGACATTAGTAGACAAAAGACAACTGATGTCAGCTTAATTGAATCCGAAGATGTTATCATTCGGAAGTTATTTGATGATGATAGACGATGGGAAAGAAAATACTTAGCAAGGAAGGCGCAAAGGCGATGTCAATTCACTGGGAGGAAGGTCAAATGTTAGCGCATAAACTAGAATAGTTAAGTGAGACTCGACAAGAACTTTTTTTTTCTTTTTTTTCTTTTTGAAGCCATGGCATCAACTATTTCTGTCAGATGCTCAAAATTCATCCAAACAAGACTCTCAGCAGGTGGACCTTGGGTGGCTTCGGTGAGCGTGCCTCTGACCGAGATGCCCCGCTTTTATACTTTTTATCGATAAGAATCTTTTTTTTTCGATGGCTTGTACTGCCGCCGCATTTTTTCGAAACGGACAAGCGCAGCATCCTTCCTCAATCAATCACACACGACATCCGCCAAGATGCCCTCCACATACAAGAAGGACAAGCCGTGGGACACGGACGATATCGACAAGTGGAAGGTCGACCCCTTCACTCCTGCCGACAATGCTGGCGGCACTTTCGCCGAGGAGTCGTCCTTTGCGATTGTCTTCCCCAAGTACCGCGAAGTCTACCTGAAGGAGGCATGGCCTCTCGTCACCAAGGCTCTCGAGAAGCACGGCATCGCCTGCTCGCTCGACTTGATTGAGGGTTCAATGACCGTCAAGACGACAAGGTAAGACACCGCCTCGTGCCCCGGACGCAGCCTTACGACCAAGCCCACTAACACGAGACAAGAAAAACATTCGATCCCGCCGCCATCCTCAACGCTCGCGACCTCATCAAGCTCCTCGCTCGCAGCGTCCCCGCGCCGCAGGCCATCAAGATTCTCGACGACGGCGTCGCCTGCGACGTCATCAAGATCCGCAGTCTCGTGCGCAACAAGGAGCGCTACGTCAAGCGCCGCCAGCGCATCCTCGGCCCCAACGGCTCGACGCTCAAGGCCCTCGAGCTGCTCACCCAGACTTACATCCTCGTGCAGGGCAGCACCGTCTCGGTCATGGGACCCTACAAGGGCCTGAAGGAGGTCCGCCGCGTCGTCGAAGATTGCATGAACAACATCCACCCCATCTACCACATCAAGGAGCTCATGATCAAGCGCGAGCTCGCAAAGGACCCGGAGCTCGCGAGCGAGAGCTGGGACCGCTTCCTGCCCAACTTCAAGAAGAAGACGCTCAGCAAGAGACGTGTGCCGGTCAAGGTCACCGACAAGACCAAGAAGACGTACACGCCCTTCCCGCCGGCGCCAGAGAAGAGCAAGGTCGACAAGCAGATCGAGACGGGAGAGTACTTCCTCGGCAAGGAGGCCAAGGCCAAGGCCGCCCAAGCGGAGAGGATCGAGCAGCAGAAGCAGAAGAAGGAGGAGAAGCTGCGCGAGAGGGAAAAGGACTTCGTCCCGCCCGAAGAGCTGGGCCACAAGAGGAAGAAGAGAAAGAAGAGCGAGGACGACGAGTGAGAAGCGCCGGTGCAGAGCGTGGGGCAGATTATCATGTAGATTGGAGTGGTGGACGCCTGTTGCATCTCCGCAGAAAAGGGGTCGCCGCGCACATTGGTGAGATGGTAGCTCGCCCAAGATACCCTTCCATTCAAGATTTCAAGAGCTTTCTCACGTTAGCAGTGGCAGACTGCTGGAGGTGCATCAGGTCAATAGCTGTACATCAGAACGTTTAATGTCACGACGAGAGCATCCGCGGTGTCTGTGTTTGTATGTTATGTAATGAAGTTGACTTGTGAATAAAGTTGACCAAGCTACCCTAGAGAACCACGATGGCTTCGGCTTCCAACGGAATTCCTTGTCCAAACAGCTTCCTTGCGCGTATCTCCGATCTTGATTCTCCCCAGTCCAGAACACTGCCAATGCGGGACGGCGCTTGGTCCTTGAAGCGAAATCTCTCTCGACGGATTCATCCCATATGCGTATCAGTCCCTTCTGCGGCTTTCAACCAGAGCAGTCAAAGTAGCGGCGGTAGTAATACATTCCCATGGTTCCGTAAGGGTAGTAGAGCTCCCAGCCATCATCCCAGCTGCCCCACTCGCGGCCGGCGTACTTGAGCGTCGGGTAGCGCATCTGGTTGATCCAGAAGACGGTGACCCAGCGGAGGCCGGAGAAGATGTCATGCCACGAGCCCCAACTCCACGGGTGGAGATCACCAGTGAGCTCGCAATCGTTGAAGAAGACCCAGGCGCGGTTGGGGACATCTTTGTTGCTCATCTCGTGGCACCAGGCGCCGAACATGCACTGGCTTACGTCTTTGTTCGGAGTACACCAGTCAGTCGGGTCGGGAGGGTCGACCTCGCGACGGCGAAGTTCGGAGGTGTCGGGGCTGCTGCTGGTGTTGTGGAGGTTGGAGGCGATGAGGAGGGCGTTCCAATGCTCCAGGTCGATGGGGATCAGTTTGATGCCGCGCTTGATGGCCTCCTCCTCGGTGATGTTGAAAGGATTCTTGTGGTGAAAGGTGGCAGGAGCGAGGTGGAGACCGAGGGTAAGCTGAGAAGGGACCTTTCCCAAGTTGACAGCGGGGGCAGACTTGACGAAGGAGTCAAACTTGTCGATGTAGTGGCCACGCTTGTTGTTAATATTGGCAGGGACGACAGCTTGCTTGAGGTCGTTGCTGCTGTGCTTGAAGTTGACGTTGTTGGTGATGGCAACAGCAGCATCAATAGCAGCAGCACTCACTCCCATGAAGAGCATGATGGCAACTGCCGAGATGGCGAGCAAGACCTTGTGACGCATCTTGAAGGGAATAATGGCGCGGGGAGGGTGCCTTGCTGTTGACAGTGGTTGCAATTCTTTGAGGAAACGATGTTTTTGAGAAAGTCAGTGGGAGAGGCGAGGTGGAAGAAGGAAAAATATGGGATAGGGTCGGTGGGAAAAAAACCTGCAAGCAATAGGCCACAGGTGAGAGGTAAAGGAAGGTCCTAAGCGAGGTGTGCAGCAACTTTGAGGAAGGAACAACCTCCTTAGGTTGTGTCAAAGGGGAAGGAGCAAGCCTGCACAGTGAATGTGAAATTCACTGTTAGATGTGAGGGTAACGGCTGGCTTTCTAGTGGCGTCACAGGTGACACATCACGAGAGAAACATGTATACAAAGGCGAGAAGGCCCTTGCAGTTCTGTAGGACGTCAAAGGTAATCAATCATCTGGCCGGACGTGTCGCCCAAATGCTACATGTTGCATGTCAGCCAGCCCTGGTCGTGCTGCGAATACTCACTGCTCTTACTTCCGATCATTGAAATTTCGAAAGGATCCCTCAGACGTCCTTTTCCACAATCTTTTGTATGAACTTACACCACACTCAACCATGATTTAGCTGTTTGCAAGAGCCAAAAAGGAGCATCACAAGTAAAGAATGAAGGCTCACCACGACACCGAGTCTACGAAATATCGTAAGAGAAAATATAACTATTGATAATATTGGTGCCAAGTACGCGAGCTGGAATTGAGGACTCCATAATAATTTCTCACTGTGGGATAAGGCTGATGCTGGCAGGTGATACATGGATAGCAAACAGAAGCTAGCAGGCTTTGAATTACACCTTCTACGATCTTATTCACAACTTCGATGACGATGCCGTAGTAGACTCGTCAAATTCGACAACCAGCTTACCAAACTGCTTGCCAGCCTCCATGTCCTTGAAGAGACTGTCAATACCTTCGAGATTCGTCAGTCCCTTGACTGTACGGCTGACAATCGGCCGAATCTTCTTTTCTCTGACAAAGGCGACCATTTCCTTGAACTCGTCTCGCGAGCCCATTGTTGTGCCCTTGAGCTCCACATTCTTCAACACCGCCTGCATCAACCAGTCCATTTGTGGCGAGACCGTCATACCGTACTGGCTGATGACACCGCCGGGCTTGAGCAATCTCACGGCCTTGCCCACAATGTCCCCTCCGGCGCCATCGACCACGGCGTCAAGGTATGGGCGTGACTTCGGGAGCTGGCCTTGGAGCTTCTTCTCCCAGCCGTCCTCCTTGTAATTCACACCACCGGCAGCGCCCATCTTTTTGGCCCTCTCGATCTTCGCCTCGTCGCCCGAGGTGACGTAAACGTTGCAACCGAGCGCGACGCCGAATTGCAACACTTGGAGCGCCACGCCGCCTCCGATGCCCGTGACGAGGATGTTTCTACCCTTTTCGGCATTGCCACTCTTCGTGACCAACGCGCGCCAGCCGGTGAGGCCTACAAGGGGTAGTGCAGCTCCCTCAGTTGGGGTCAGGTGCTCTGGTGCCAATTCGACCTCGGCTTCAGGAAGAGCAAGATACTCTTGTGCGGTGCCGTCTGGGTACAGTTTGGTTGCACCAATGACACTGAATTTGCGAGCGTCCTCGGGACCATCGGGACTCGAGGCCCAACCGCGGCTTGGAGTGATGAGGACGGGCTTGTTCAGGAGGTCCTTGCTGGCGCCCTTGCCAACCTCGACAACAAAGCCGTAGCCGTCTGCGAGGAGTGGATGATCGAATGAGATTCCGGGGTAAAGATGGCGCCGTATGAAAAGGTCGCGATGGTTTAGTGCCGCCGCAGTCAGCTTCACCAGGACCTGCTTAGGGCCTGGGGAGGGTTTCGGGACTTCGTTGAGCTGCAGGCTGTATTTGCGTGTGAGCCATCGTGAGATCAAGCAGTAGAAGAATCGTCTCTTACGGGTAGTAAACCTTCCCTGGCTTTCCCTCAATCTGTTTGACTGTGATGGAATACGGCATTGTGAGAATCCTTTGAGTCTTAAGCCTTCTTGATCCTTTGCTATTTGTGAATGACAGTGTCGGCCCCGCCGGTAGATGAGGATGATGAGATTGTGGTTTTATGAAGTCGCAGATTCGGTGATGATTATTAATGCCGTGTATCCCAATCCCGGCGGAGACGGTGCAATTGCGTGGGGGAGAGGGACGTCCCCCGGCTCAACCTCCACACAGCCGGGGGACCGGCCCCCGCATTGAATGACGCTGACGGCCGCGAGGAACCTCGGTATTTTGGGAGAAGCTCCAGCGCATGGGCCACCGGGAATGGGCATCACTGAAGCCCATCGTCAAATTTACCTGCTGTCAACCAACCGGAGGTCACACAGAAAAGGACCCTACTACCCACACTGGTATCTTTTGTTATTCAGGAATACACGCTTGAGCTACTAACACAACAAAAGGAAAAGTCGACATGAATTGGCGTTACACTCGATGCCCAGATTTCGAAAATCACCAGCTCACGCCCTGCATCTTGACGGGCACATGCAGCAATCGGTCGCCGCTCTTGGTTGGTTTAGGCATGTCGCCAGCCCTGATGTTGATCTGTAGAGCCCAGTGCATCAGCCTGGGCTCGCCAAGCCCCGAGTCCCTCCCTTCACGCCACTTGATGAATTCCTCCTCCTTGACCCCGTTGCCGAGATGCTTGTTGTCGGTCTTTTGCTTGCCAACTGCGGTCGCTGCTACGGGGCCCCGGCCCTCTGGTGGGTAATCATGGCCTGTCCAGACTTTGGTATCTTCAGGCAAGTCGAGCAGCTTCCGCACGGAAGCAAAGAGGTCTCGAGCGTTGCCGCCGGGGAAATCACAGCGGGCGGACCCGACGTCGTGGTTGAAGAGCGAGTCGCCCGCGAAGACGTTGGCTTTGCAGCGTGTTAGTGCCCGTTTTTCGAAAAGGTCTGCTTATCGAAACCTACCTCCAACCATGTACCCCATGTGGTCGGGAGTATGGCCTGGCAAATGAATGGCCTTTGCCTGTAAATCGCCGATACTGAAGACCTCGTCTTGGCCTAATAGCCGGTCAAAGGCGTGGGCGTACTCCTCCTTGGCGATGCCGTACTTGTTTGCGAACCTCTCTTGCACTTCTCCGATACGCCAGCCAATGCAGATCTCGGGCGCCGCGCCGTCTTGCGCCTCCCGCAGCCGGGACTGCAGGTACTTGGCCGCCGTCAGGTGGTCGGCGTGAACATGCGTCTCCAGGATCATGCCGACCTTGTAGCCCTTCTCACGAATGACTTCAAGCAGGTCGTCGGCGGTCTTCGTAGAGATTGCGCTTTTCGCGGGGTCGAAGTCCAGAACGGAATCGATGATGACGGCTGCCTTGGTGGAGGGGTCGGCAACAACATACTGCCATGTACTCGTCACCGGCTCAAAGATGTCGTGAATTACTGGTTCCGGGGCCATCTTCAGGTAACTCTGCGGTTGAAAATGTGTTCTTAGAATCTGGATACGGTTCATTCGATCTTGCGCAGGAGTCCTGCGCAAAGCTGTGATTGAGGCGGCATCTCACCTGAGTCTTATATCAACACGTCGAAACATCTCTCACAAGCCTCGCCCGACCGTTGACGCCGTGGTCACCGAGCAAGTCTCCGCGAAAGCGCATCCTTGGGGGGGCATCCCGGTGAACGGGACCCACTCTCCGGCGACGCCCGTGCCCCCGGACTGTTTCCCGACGTCGGCGACCTGGAGAGAAAAACGGTCACCGGTGTCCCAGGTCTCGGGGTCTTTGCACCCTGGAAAAGCATGCTTATCAAGGTACACCCCAGTGCGGCAGCGCTGCCCATTGATGCAACCTTATTGATCCCCTTGAGACGCTGGTTCACCAATCACGATCTAGTGTCCTGTTACTGGTTGGTGAATGCCGACCTCCCACACTGACCACTGGTGCATCTTTGCTTTCTTAGCCATTCAATTGTTCCACATCACGATGCCCACCTCCCATTCTAGTTGTCGCGGGGCTTTCACACCAGAACAAGGCCTTTACGGATCTCCGAAGCAGCGCTCCCTCATCCAAAGCCTTGGTTTTTTTGGAATCATCTACCGCCATGTCGTTAGCGGGGATGGCGAAGGCGCAAAGGACGCCGAAACGAGACTAAGTCAACGCCACGCAGCTCTCGAAATCTGGGACTACATCCACAATGAGCCGAACCAACGGCCGAGGCGTAGGAACCCGGATTACCACCACGCGGATGCGAACGGCAACACTGCCGACCGAGGATGCGCTGCCCCATTGGCAGGGACCCCTCTGCTGGGGTGGGAGCTCACCTAGGTCAAGAGCGCGGCGTTTGGGACAACAACGGGGTTTAATAAATGGAGCCCCGCTACCGGAACCACCATATTTTTAACCATTATTAACCACTATTATTCTCCCAAGTCCCCGACGCTCATGGCCTCTCGGGCTTGATTCTGTAATCAACGGAGACTTCCTCCGTCCGGCGGCCTTTTCTCCCGACTTCAATCTCGTTCTCGTTTTACAAAACCGTATAAGTTCATCCGACAAGCCTAGAGAGATTTGGCGTTTGAAGATATAGACTCTCTTCGCGCATCATCAGGTTTTTCACTCGTTTCGGCGACCTCTCATATAAAGTCCCGCGCTGCTTCAACCCCGGCTCGGTTCATCTCAGTAAACTCGCAAACCCTCCACCACACCAGTCAACCAGAATCATGGCGACCGTTCTTTCAGGCGCCGCCTTCGGTGCCGCTCTGGTGGGAGCCGGCGTATATCAGCCCTCTGTCATTATTGCTCAGCTCAAGCTGGAGAACTGGCACATGATCCAAGCGTTCCTCGCCGCAGCCGCCAGTAGCACGTATGCTGCGCTTCCTTCTCCTGCATGACCACGTCGCTGACACCGTTGACCAGACTTATTGTCATCACTCTGGACAAGCTCGGTTACGTCCGCCCTAAGCCCCGCAGCCCCTCTCGTCTGGGGATCTTCTCCGAGTATGACGGCAACATCCTCGGCGGTTCCATCCTCGGCGCCGGCATGGCCCTCTCCGGATCCTGCCCGGGCACCGTCCTGGCCCAGATCGCGGTGGGCACACAGTCTGGCATCTATGTCCTTGCCGGCGCCGTCTCGGCGGGCATCGCGTGGACCGGCTTTCTCCAAAAGGCTATCACGTCCAACGCCGTCAAAGCCGCACCCGAGAACCCAAAACTCACCGTCTACGAGCGCGCCGGTATTAGCAGGGCCGTGTCCTTCATCGGCATCGAGGCCATTTTCGCCGGCGTCATCTTTGCTACGATGAAGTACACCCCGGCCAGCCCCTATGCCGTCGTTGCGCCCACGATCGGCGGCCTCTTCATCGGCCTCGCTCAATTCTTCTCCCTGTTGACACGCAAGTCGATGCTGGGCGTCTCAACATCGTACGATGAGATTGGCAGATACTTCTGGTGGATCGTCAAGGGCGGCGGTGAGAAGGGGAAGCCGGCTTCGTACAGCAACATCCTCTTCTCCGCCGGCCTGGCCGCGGGCGCCTGGGCACTCGCAAACGCCTACCCGGCGTTTGCACTCGGTGCCGCGGACACAGCCGTGTCGCCGGAGCTTGCTGCAGCAGGCGGATTCCTGATTGGTCTCGGATCCAGAATCGCGGGAGGCTGCACCTCCGGACACGGTCTCAGTGGCGTGTCAATCTTTTCTACGGCCAGTTTTGTTACCATCATATCCATGTTTGGCGCGGGAGCCCTGGTTGCCTCATATGTCTACTAGATACATACCGTAGTTGTCGTCCTTTTTTGCATAGCGGTACGTACCCATAGCGAATTTTCCTGAAACATTCAAGTCGTGTCTCAGCCACTCCTGTATGGCCCAGGTCGTACAAATCCGGGGTTCTGCAGTGGTATGCGGGAAACCCAAGGTAGACGTGATATTGGAGGTCGGCGACCATGGAAGCTAGTCGCGGCCTTAGCCAACAGTAGTTACCGGAAGAGTCGGGACTTTGTGTGGTCGCCGACCAGATGTCCAGTGCCCGTCTCAACTTCGTCTGAAGAGCCCAAGACTCGAGAACCGGCGCACTGTTAATGGAACTGCAATGTCGTTCACTGTAGTGGCCGACTGCTGCACGTTTGACACGTGGGTGTTGGCAGGGCCGATACGTGAGCTGGCGCTAGCAGCTTTCATTCTGTGGTCGCGAAGTTGCTAGCATTCGAGTTCTACTACATGTGCATTCTTACGCATAAGAGGTTATCCGGGTTTACATGGCAGACAGACTCCTCTCAGGATGCTCAAACTAGGTCAGTTCAAGCGGCCGACTCCTTTTTGGCCGTAACCTCAATCTCGATTCTCATGGCCTCCTCCATCAAGCCGGCTTGAATCATGGTGGCAGCTGGCCGCACATCGCCGAACCACTTCTGCAGGACAGGCCAAGTCAACTGAAAGTCGTTGCGGTCAGGCAATATGTAATGCACACGGACGACATCCTTCATTTCCGCGCCGGCCGCAGCGAGGGCGGCAGCGATGTTCTCCATTGTTTGCTCGGTTTGCTCGACGATGTTGGGCGAGATGACTCCAGTCTCATAGTTGTACCTGTACCATTGTCAAGTTTCTTGCCAGAAATTCTCAAACAGGCAACATACCCCGTTGTTCCGGACACAAAGATGAGGTCGCCCGACACCACGGCGCGGGAGTAGCCGATTTGCGCCTCGAAGGCCGAGCCTGAGCTGATGTTTCGTCTGGTCATTATGAGATAGGATGAGTGCGGTTGAAAGGAGGGTATTGGACAACGAGCATAGGATGAAGAGGCTGGCCGAAGTCTAGGTTTTTGAATACTTTGACACTAGAAGAAATGGTAGAAGAGAGGAGACGAGGTCAAGCGGGCTTCTGCTGCAGTTGAGTCACTTGATTGACAGGGGCACTATGAGAATCAGACAGGGTAGCTAGGTGAAGCCAATCAGGACCCCATTTCATGACCCTGACATGCCAGATTGGGACACAGGCTTCAGCTGCCGAAAAGCACCAGACACCAACGCAGCGCCGGGATTTTATTTCCCACTGTGAGTCAGTCGTTTTCAATGGGGGCATCGTGGAAAGACTGCAGAAGAAGTCCATGGCCCAGCAGATGGGAGCTGCGACCTGCGCGAAAGTCAAAATATTGAATATGATAATGTCAAATGGACCCCCGCACTTGTCTTCCAACGGTCTTTGGGAAACATCAGCGCCACGTGGGACCCCTGCTAACGAGGGACTCCTTACACCGACGGCACCGGCGCTCCCCGAGAACCAATTGACGATGTCTACAAAGTACTTAGGCAAGTACCACGCGCTACAGCGGTTAGTGGCCACCAAGTTCAGATGACATGAAGTCCGCTTTTGAGTTCATCGATGGATATGGCGCAGAGATCAAGACATAGGCGCGGGGTTGATACCTGCGTTCTGCATTTGGGAATAACTTCACCTTGGCGCTTGCAACGACGCTCTGTTAAAATCAGTTTCGCGAAACATATTCCAACTTATTGCTCCATCATGGTATCGCGATAGGGAAGCTGACCGAATATGCCTGCTTCTTGGGCAAGATCGCCCGCGTGGTCTGCCGCACCTTCCACAATGAAGGGGCAGCCACGGAGAAAGCCTGCACCTGCCGGGCTTCTGAAGCACTTCACCCCCATCTCACCTTTTCAGCTCAGGCTTTCCCACTCCCACACCAATACACTGCGGAAAACGTTGGACAGTCGTGTACAGAGGCCACCGCTGGCTTTCGCGACAATCAGAGCCATTGACCCTAGCGCTTCCGTCCCCGACACCTGCAAGATATTGCCTGCTCCGGGATATCAAAAGCCACCTTCACCTTCCCCCACCATGTCATATTCCCAGATGTACATGGACGATCCGGAGACCCTCGTTGATGGCTCCCAAATGTCCCCCAAAAAGACACCGAAGAAACCCCTTCAATACCCCGCCGACATCCCTCGCCTCACCCGGTTCGGTCGCGGCACGTATGGCATCAAGACTGGCCCTCTTCCAGACGAAACCGACTGGTCTAAGCTCTCTGTCGACATCATCAAGGAGCAGCTCGTGATGCGCAACGTCCCCGCCGACGGCCGCAAGCAGGTTCTCATCAACCGCCTGAAAAACTGGCAGACCTACTACGAAGGCCAGGCAGTCGACGTCCGCACCTCCGCCGAGGACGTTGACCCCGCCGCCGAGGGCGTCAATTCCACCCCCAAGAGCACGAAGAAGCAACGTAGTGGCGTTCCTGTTAACGACCATAGACACATCGTGTCGACCAAGAAGGCCATGACCCAACGCATGTACATCACCAAGCAGTATGCTAGCGACGAGTGGGATGGGCCAAATCAGCTCACGCTCGCTCTCCGTGGAGCCGGAAGCGACACATACACCGTCACTGTTGCTCATGAGACGTCGTGCACTTGTACCGCCGCCGTCAGTGGTTTGCATTAATCAGAGTGTGGCAGCGCAACTGCTAACATCTTACAAGAAATACAACCCGCGAAGCAACTGCAAGCATGTCATCTGTGAGCTCCACACATTTGACCATCGCTAGCATCTCCTGACCAGTGTCTCCAGATGTCCTTACGCATGTCTTGCGTGCTCCTCCCGAGATTCTCCCTCAGAGAAGAATCTCAGAAGACGAGCTCGCCACGATCTTTACTCGCGCCCCAAAGATCCGCCCTACCCAGATCGAGATCGAGAATGACCCGGCTTTCAAGGATGGCGTACCCAAGTCGAAGGAGGGCAAAGACTGCATCGTCTGCTACCAGCCGTTTGGCGACTTGGAGACGGTATGCTGCGGTGCTTGCGGCCACCACGCCCACTCCGGATGCTTCGCCGTCTTCGCGCATGAGAGCAGCGGCTGGGGTCTCAAGTGCCCTACCTGTCAGGCGAAGTGGAACCCCACTGCCCAGTCGGAGCAGGATGATTGAGAGATACGCATGTGTTTTTGATGTTTGAAATGACGAGCGGGTTATGGGAGCAGAAGTCAAGACTGACTGGAGAAGCTATTTGTTGCTGAGAGAACGATTCAAAAGGTGTTATGAGATGTCAAGACATCAGCGGGAGCTCCCATAAATGATGAACGGGTGAAGCGATGGCAGCGCAGACAGGCAGTAATATGATGAAAAGTATCACAAACAAAGACACCCCCTTTGGGTTTGGCCACGACTCGAATGTAGTTCTGAATGATTGATGCCTCGGGAGTATCGTACAAACACTGGCTCGCCCCCCTTCCCGTCTACAACTTTGACCCTATCTTGCAATCCTCCTATCGGGGCATCCTCCTCGAGGAGCCGAGGAGGAAGAAGCTGCCTGCTGGAAACGATCAAGGAGGGAAAGCAATATGTAAATCCCCAAGTCTACCGGGGTAGCTTCATTAACAAGCAAAAGGAACCAAGGAAAAAAAAAAAGTGTAATAATCCCCCACGCCTTCACACCACCGGGTTTTTGATGTGTCCGTAAACTCCAGAACGCGATAAAGCCGACTTCTCATATCCATCCCTTTCCGAAATGGGGGGATACAAGACAAGTAGTATGAGGCAAGCAAAGAAAATGCCGGTGTCAATGCCAAAACTTTCGTCTCTCTCTCACTCTCTCGCTCTCTCGCCATTTACCAT
>JABGLZ010000597.1:0-25839 GCA_014705045.1 Colletotrichum theobromicola | reverse complement strand
CGGAAAAGATGGCTAGCTAGCGGATGGCGAAAAAAAAAAAAGAAGAGAAGCGCATCCTCTGATATTGCCCCTTGGTCAGAATGTGAGGTGACTTTGACGAGCAAAAGATCTCCCTACATCCATGGATTGGCCCTCGCGCGGGCGGCCCGTGGCTCCCCAAGAAAAAAGTCGTTCATGGGCTAGCTCGGACAGCCGGAACACGCAAACGCGCAGCTTCGTAGCGTTGGCCTGGCCCTGTGAGTGGGGTCCATCCTAGTCTGGAGCGACCTTCGGGGCCCCCTCTTCACTTCCCCGGCCGCCGACGGAATAGAGGGAAAGGGCTGGCTGGGCTGGGCGAACTTTCTCATGGAACTCAACGAAACTACGGTACGCTTCCCCTAGCACCGAAGATGCACAACCACCAACCAACGCCTTGTATCCTCTCCCACCTACATCCTTCCTGTGCCCGAGCGGAGAGCACCCCATGGG
Source organism: Colletotrichum theobromicola (assembly GCA_014705045.1). Classification (NCBI taxonomy): domain Eukaryota; kingdom Fungi; phylum Ascomycota; class Sordariomycetes; order Glomerellales; family Glomerellaceae; genus Colletotrichum; species Colletotrichum theobromicola. Next base: position 25,371 of record JABGLZ010000597.1, on the reverse strand, counting down.
CGAGCTGGACGAATGGGGGAGAAGAGCGGAGGGAATCGGGGGATCGGACGGGAAAAGAGGGACGGTTTGAGTAACCGTGGCGTGCTGATGGAAGTGGTGTGCCTGCATGGCATTTTGGGCATAGCAATATACATACAACGCGACACCCACTCCGGTACAGAGTTCGATTGCACGCACGCCGGCATTTCCTTTGCCATTCGAGCTCTTGTTTTATTTACTGATCCCACTTTCGTCCTTTTTGTGTGCTTTCACTTGATTTATTCGACCCTACCTGTGTACCTGGCAAAGTGTGCACGTTTCAAGCTGAGCAGGGTGGACTGGAGACTGACACCAGGGAGGAACGCGCAGGTCTGAGGCATCCCTCTCGTACCTGTGTCGTCCAAGAGACATTCCAGCAAAGGCGGCCGTCCATATCTCTACATCCCACGGTGCCACGCATACATACATACCACAAACCCTAGGATACGGCTGTTTTGACAAGATAACGGCCTTCTTTCTCTGTGGTCCATTTACTCTCGGACGAGTCGATCCAATCTCCCCTCCTTCTTTCCCTTAACCCACTCTTTCAACTACACCATGAGTGCACTGGGGGCCGAAGCATCCTGACCATTTCCATCTGCAATCCTCACCAAGAAGCGCGGCCCGCCCCTCTTCCCATGGTAGCCAGCCCACCAGACTAAAGCTCCCTCGCCAATCCCAATTACACAACCATAATGGCAACAGCCATGCTCAAGTTGTCGACGCTACCGAGCCGGGCCGCCTACAGCCCGCTCGTCCCGTCGCCTTTGAACCCAGATGTCGACGTCGTCGCCCCTCAAAGACACCAGAGGCTGCGGGAGAAGAGGAGGCTGCAGGGTCGCGGGGACGTGAGCCCGACACAGAGACTACTACGTCACAAGGCTGCCATGGCGTGGAAGTCGGAGGCCCTGACGAGGGAGAGCAGGATATATACCCGGGAAGAGATTCTCAGCATCATCGCCGACTGCGACACCCAGGACGCCGCGGCGAGAACGGCAATCATTATGCCCGACTTCAAACAAAAGAAGCAGCCCGAGGTACATATCCGCGCGGCACACTGGAAGGAGACGGATGGCGAGGAGGATGATTTCTTCTGCGAATTGGACGACCTGCTTGGTGTTGACACATCAGATGGGACCGCGCGGCAGTGGCCGACACTCGTCCCAAAGCTTCGCAGCCCCTTCTCCAAAGACACGGCGAGGCGAGTCGCCCTGGCAATCGGGCTGATGTGCATCTGCGGCTGCTTGCCAGTGCTTCGAGCACACGGCTTCCACATCTACCAGGGTTCCGAGGCACCTTAGGCCCTTCCTTCATCTACTTTAGGAGGAGAACTAACAGGAACAACACCCCGTCATCAAACAAAGAGGAGAAAAGCCGTAATAGGCAAACAGTCGAAGATGAGAGAAGAGTCTATCCGAACCTCGGAACCAACGCCGCGTTATTCTTACTCGTATATCATTCCGGGCTCGCGTCTAAGAGCACATACATTATGCACCGTCCAGGCGGATACTGGTAGTCTCACAGAGGCTACCTCTTCCCGCCCTCGCCCGGGCTAACGGACTTTTCTTTGTCTCTTGGAGCATCGGCGTCGGCATGCTTTGCGGCTTCCTCTTGTTTGGCCTTCTTCGCATGGTTAACCTGCCAGATGGCCCTCTCGATCTCGACGCCCAGCTCGGGCAGGTCGAGCGCCTTGGCTATGCGCTGGCCATTGGCCTGCGAGAGGAGGATTTCTTCGTCCCTGACGGCTTCACCCTTTCCCTTCAGGGGGTTGACGTCGCCCATGGCTGGCTTCGACGGCGTTGGGGAGGTGTTGGCTGGGATTAATGGCTGGTAGATGTCGTTCAGCAGCTTGGACGGGTTCAGGGCCAGGAGTTTGTTGTCCAACAGGAACCGGAGGTGCTTGCCTCCTTCGAGAGCGCGCCAGTGTGACCAAGCACGATACGCCAAGTAGAAGAAGGGAAGATTAGGTATCCTAATATAAAACAAATGTCAGCAGTATTCCTCCTGCAACAGCGACACAGCGGCTTGTCTTACACCGGTACCAGGGCAAACGGCGCCGAGATGGGCATTCCAATGAGACACCACAACATCTTTTTCTTGTGCAGAGCATCTCGCTCCGTCGCCAACGTCCTGACTACCTGTTCGGCCTTGGTCGTCGGGATGATTGTATCCGGGTAGACGAGTTCGATCTTTTCCTTGCCCTTGAGCTCATCGTCTTTGCGGCGTGCAGAAACTGGCGGGACAGACTTTAGACCCCACTCTTCATATGGAATCCGGCGAAGAGCATAGTTTCCATAGTTGACGACCTTCTTCTGCCACCCGCTTTCTTTGGCCTCCCAGCCGGCCCAAAGCTTGGACGCCTTTTTGGAGACCTTGTCTGCCAAGCCTTGCTTATTCGTTGTCACTACGTTGAGTCGCTGAGAATAGAGCAGAGTCCGGCTCGTGGTGAGTGGGAGGAGATAAAGACGCATCGTGGTTGCCGAGGCTCAGAGGAGGGGGCGGGGGAGGAAACAATCGAGAGGCACGGATGTCGTCGACGTCGTCGTGATCGTCGTCGTCCGAGAACCTGCGACCGGCAACCGGCTGGAGTTGCGACGGACGGAGGAGGGGTGAAAAGCGGTGGGCGGCGGGGCAGGGCTCGGCTGGGTGTAGCTCGATAGAACTCTAGATGGTCGCAGGCCTCATGGCGATTTTTGTACAAGACGGAGAGCGAAGGGGCGAATTGTCGCAAGGTCGCGATCCGGGCGGCCTCTGTGGTCCTTGTCGTGAAAGGAGGCAATTTTGACGCAGTTCGTGGAGTGGGAGTTTTGAAGGCTACACTGAACCCGGCAAAAGCTGTGATGCTGGAGCCCTGTCCCCTGTCATCCATCTTAGCTTCTGGGTCAAGCTTCCTGGGTCAAGCCTGGGCCAGAGAGTGACGCACATGGGCGTCATAGGTCGCTGGAGCGATTTAAGTGGTGCGCTGAAATGGCGATCCAGTGTTAGGACGGTACAAGAGGGATGCCCCGGGAGCCTCGAGAGTGGTTGCATTCAGGCCCAATCGGGGTCCCCAGTCGCGGGCGATGCTTTGAAGCCATGGGAGCCAATGGGCCCTGAAGAGCACACTTTCACTACCAGTCGGGGGGGTTCCACCCGAGTCCCAGCGAACGCTAGGCTTCCATGTGCCCCTCTATGTTTTGCGAATTTTTCAGAAGTCCCAGATGGCGCGGCGCAACTTAGGATTCGAAACCCGCTAAAAAAGACTGCGAGCTCGCGGCTCAAGGCGGTGCGATGCGATGCAAGGTGACCTGAGGTGAGGTGGTATTGCCTGCCCGGTTGCGAATGAGCATTCCCGTTCAGCTGTGTCTGCAGATAAAATTGTCCGCGGATGGACGGTACGTACCTCCACCACCTTAACGCTGAAGGAGACCAACCAGGCCCAGGGGGATCCACACGTTGCTCCAGTGGCTACCGCAGTTTACCTGTCACTCAGGCACGCTCCATTGGTTCTCTTCGTTTTCCCACTCTGTACTCCCTTGTGTGTATCCGTACTAAGGTTCCGCTGCCTGCACTCTCGAGGTGTTGTTGCGCTGCGCGGCGCTTCGAAAGGAAGTGCGTATGCATAGTATTCGGCGCTCGCTTTCTCTGTCTGCACCTTTTCCCGGTCTGCTGGAAACGGTCGGGACCGCCTCATACAGTACCTCTTCGTCACCACGACCATCGATCGGATCGTGTCGTGTGGTCTGTTCGCGCATGCCGCCGCCCTTATATTTGGTGGTGTTGTTTCCCCTGCCACACCAAGAGTCAGCGCCGGTATTACCTCTCATCAATCAACGGCGCCAAGCCAAGAAATAGGACCCAAGCAGGGCAAAGGCAGCTGGACAGTAACGCTAGCCCATCGTTCCCACGAGACACAGCCGCCGCCGCCGTTAAGGTCGACCGGCCACCTGCACCCAGCACGCATTCAATCAACCCAACGGCTGCTGCTGCTGCTGCTTCGTTGCTATCCCTCCTCCCGTCACGCGCTCTTTCGCCCTACCTTACCTTAGGTAAGGTTCCTTGCTTTTTTCTACCCTTCCTTTCCCTATCTTCCTTTTCCCGTTGCGCCTTTCCTTCAAGAATCCTTCCCTCTGTGTGTGTGTGTGTGTGGTTCGACTTCGCTTCTACCCTTTCCGCCCTCGCACCAACCTCCCTTTCGACTTTGAGGAAGAAGAACGAGCAGCACACAGCGTTGTCTTGTTACGCGCCTAATATCGATACCTCCACCTTTTGCCGCGACCACCGGAGGGCGGAGTGCATATAATATGAGAGCCCTCCGCCGCGCGATTGAGAAAGCGTTGAACCCCAGACGCTCTCAGTCCCCGTCCACACCGTCATAGTCGCCTTTCCCCAGTCCCGCCCCAGCCGCCGCGGCTGCGACCGCGATGAGCACAGCCAGTCACCCACCTGGCAGTTCTGGCTCGCCCGATTTCCGAGCCTCCGTCGGTACAAGTAGCACTGCAATCGACACAGGTGCTTCGCGATTGAGGGCCCCGCGGTCTCTCCCTCGTAAGTACGCTCTACGCGGCTTTCGTAGGGTCGTTGCGGCTAGCCGAGCACGTTGCTGACCTACCCTCCCTTTACAGCATGGATCGATTCCTACGAGACACGATACGGCCAGGCCACAGAAGATCAGCTGCGATTGCTTTCACCCCCGGCGCCGGCCGTTCCCCCTCAGCATAACCATGCGCCCGCCGAACCCGATCGTCGAGTATCCCGAGATGGCTACGTTGACCTCGCCGGCGACCCGTTCCTAGAGAACTCCCGCACGCGCCCGAAAATCAAACTTACCGATGTCTTCAGAGGCAAGGGAGCACAGCACGGAAGAAAATGGGACCACTTGCGGACCGCAGATCCCGTCATTGTCTCGAAGCATCGAGCAGCGACACAAGGCCCGCCAGCAGCATGGCGAGACTTCCTTCAATCCTCGACCTATGGGCACATGCAAGGCGAGGAGTCGGAAGTCGTGGACGTATCAGTGCTGGATAAGCTGCAGCCTGACTTCAATAAACGCTATGACGAAACCATACATCGAGACGTGGAGAGCAAGACCTCCAGGCGGAAACAGTCCAAAACCATCTGGAAGAGACTGTGGTCGATGGTATTAAGGCATTATCTGATCCCTCTTACCTTTCGACTCACGGTCATGGTCACATCGATTATTGCTCTTGCGATTGCAGCACGTATTTATAAGGTAGAGAATGCCAAGAGCGGATCGAGTCCTGAACGCGCACAAAGCATCGTGGCCATTGCAGTCGATACGGTCGCACTGCCCTACATCGGCTACATGCTCTGGGATGAGTACACAGGCAAGCCTCTGGGCCTTCGCCCGGCGGTGCAGAAGATCTCCCTGATTCTGCTGGACCTATTCTTTATCATATTCAAATCCGCCAGTACGTCCTTGGCATTTGAATCTCTGGTTTTCCATAATGTGGATGCGGGCCCGGCAAGGCATCTGTCAAAGGCACTGGCATCCTTTCAACTGGTGGGGCTGCTAGCGTGGACTATGAACTTTGTGGTCAACATTTTCCGTACGGTACAACGACTTGGAGGAGGCGAGGATGAAAGCTCCCATGATCACATGTAGCTGGGCGAGCCGTCTTGGGCTCTTTGGTTGGGTATACCCGGTGTATTAAAAGCCTGTACTATAGCTGGAGTGACGATGGTCTTTATGGCTCTTCTTTGTTAATGGTTATTACTTCAATACATGTTTTATGTCACAACAGTGGATGCCTGGCTTTCTTTGCCTCTGGGTTGGAATGTTATGCATTTTTTTTTTCCAACTGAATTTAGATAACCTGGCTACGATGGAGAGGCGAGAAACCATGAGTAGAAAACTAGATATCTTTTTTGGAGGTCGGAATGTGCCGTCCAAGCCAGCAGCCCCAAAACCTCTCTTTGGCACTGATTCCCTGGGTCTTGGACGAGCGGCTTTGTCCGGTGCCGCCCGCAGTCCAGGACGGCGTTGCAAGGTTATGGCAGTATCTCTTCTCAACTTCAGACGGACGGGGCATGGGGCATGGGGCAACAAAAAGCAGCAGGCCATCGAGGCACGTACATGACTTGACACGATTGGACGCAGCAGACCAAAGAAATACAGCCATCAACTTCAACATTACGTATCTGGGAAAGGGAGTTTGATGCGTCTTTCCACGTGATGCATGGTCATGCATGTAAGAGCCAACACGGGGAATGGCATCGCAACCTCAGGCTCGAGATGGCAGCGATGCTCAAGCAACCTGGGGAAGATGATACGGAGTAAGGCTGAAAATGACCGGAGGATACATTAACTTGATCGATCTCACCCCCTGGCAACTAGGGAAGGTAGACAGCCCATGGGCGCCTAAAGTAATTAAGCACACGGCACCGCAAAGCACGCCTTGCCTTTCGCAGAGTACATCACTTGAGGCTGATGGGCGGTCAGAGGCGGCAGAACCGGAAGCTAGACTCATTCTGGAATGCCCCACAAGTCCCCCCGACCGGCCCATGGGTTGAAGGTCCCAGGGCATCCACCAGTGCGACTTCAGTGTCAGTGGCCCGTCTTCAGTTCCTCCACCACCGGACGCCTCCATACCTGCCGTACAAGCACTCACACACCCAAAGCAGCCTCCGTCCACTGACTGCCTCTGGCTGCCTGCCTGCCTGCTTGCCTCTGCCTGATTGAACGCGCTGACCTGCTCTGGTCCAGGCTGCGACTTCCTTCTTTTCTGCTTCCATCTTCTTCCTACCCTTTCAGAATATCTTCGTCCTCACCTCCCTCCTGCCCGCTCTGACTCAGACAAAGGGCGCCGCGTTCTTGTCCTGCCGACGCAGCTCCTCCAACTTCGTAAGGCAGCCAGCACTCTCCTACTTTGCTCCCCTCCCTCCATCCCTCCATCACGTCCCAAACCCTTGCGACCAACAGCCCGCATCCGCGCCCGCCTCTGTGTCCAACCCTGATGCGAAAGAGGTCGATACCGGTGCCGCCACCCTTTCTGACCACGTCCATCACCACCCTGACTCTTCGGCACCTTTCTGGCAACCGCGGAACCTGAGATCTCTACATCCATTCATTGATCCATCCACCGAACCTTACATCGAGATTGTTTAACCGTTTCCATTTCTACAGAGCAACACCCCGCTCCCCGCGAAACGTTCCCTCGACCAACATCTTATCCCCACTGACAGCGGCCACGACGGCCCGCCACACTCTCTGCCGAGCAGGATACACGACGACTACGAACTCGATTCGAGACCCTCGGGTATTGACAGCAGAGAAGATGGCGCCCGCAGTCCAGCAGATGCCTCCGGTTCCCAACCGGGAGGACATCGGAGCTACGTGAGTCGACTTTTGCAGCCTCGCGACGCCTCTGGCTTCGCTGCTGGCCGACACCCCGCGCTGACTGTTTGCAGATGGAAATATCTCGAGGCCGGTATCCAGCGTATCATGCTTGATCTCGAGCGTGGTATTGACATGCAGATCGTGAGTCTCCTTGCTGCCCCGCGCCTTCCCTCCCTCGGGGGGCCTGCCGATGCTAGATTGCTGACGTTTCTTTCACACTGCAGTACATGGGAGTATACACGTACGCAGCGCTCACCGACTGTTCCTGAATCACTCTGACCTAATTGCAGCGCCGTCCACAACTTTTGTACATCTCAGAAGGCCGTTGGCCTATCAGTGCCTCAAGGAAGTATTGGCTCCGGTAACCATAGAGGGGGTAAGCCAGCAGCCAAGATTCGCAAGCAAGAGTATGGCCCTGCTGACCACTTGAAATGAACAGCCCACCTGCTCGGCGAGGAACTCTACAACAAGCTCATCGAATACCTCAAGTCCCACCTCGAAGGACTTGTCGTGCAATCCAAGACACACACCGACGAGGCTCTCCTGACATTCTACATCAAAGAGTGGAACAGGTACACTGTCGCCGCCAAATACATCCACCACCTGTTCCGGTATTTGAACCGACATTGGGTCAAGCGTGAGATGGACGAGGGTAAGAAGAACATCTACGATGTTTATACGCTCCACCTGGTCCAATGGCGCAGGGTGCTCTTCGAGAATGTGTCGAACAAAGTCATGGAGGCGGTGCTGAAGCTCGTCGAGAAGCAACGCAATGGCGAGACGATTGAGTACGGCCAGATCAAGCAAGTCGTTGATTCCTTCGTGTCCCTCGGTCTCGATGACTCCGATCCCACCAAGTCGACCCTAGACGTCTACCGCTTTCACTTCGAGCGACCGTTCCTGGACTCCACAAGGGACTACTACCAAAACGAGTCGAAGCAGTTCGTGGCCGAGAACAGCGTGGTCGAATACATGAAGAAGGCTGCTGCCCGTCTGCAGGAGGAGGAGGAGCGCGTCAAGATGTATCTTCACGCAGATATTATCAACCCCCTCCGCAAGACTTGCAACCAGGCCCTCATTGCAGACCACTCTCAGCTCTTGCGAGACGAGTTCCAGGTCCTTCTCGACAACGACAGAGAAGACGACATGGCCAGGATGTACAACCTTTTGTCGAGGATTCCAGAAGGTTTGGATCCTCTCCGCCAGCGTTTCGAGACTCATGTCCGTAAGGCCGGCTTGGGAGCAGTCCAGAAGGTGGCATCGGATGCGGAGAAGCTGGAGCCCAAGGTCTACGTCGACGCGCTATTGGAGATACATTCTCAGTACTCAGGCTTGGTGACGCGAGCTTTCGAAGCTGAGGCAGAGTTTACGAGATCCCTCGACAACGCCTGCCGCGAATTCATCAACAGAAACGAGGTCTGCAAGTCGGGCTCCAACAAGTCTCCTGAGCTGTTAGCCAAGTATACGGATGTCCTGCTTCGCAAGAGCAGCACCGGAATTGAGGAGGGCGAGCTGGAGAATACTCTCACGCAGATTATGACCGTATTCAAGTACATCGAGGACAAGGACGTCTTCCAGAAGTTCTACTCCCGCATGCTGGCTCGCAGATTGGTCCACAGCAACTCCTCGTCGGACGATGCCGAGACAAGCATGATCAGTAAGCTCAAGGAGGCGTGCGGTTTCGAGTACACAAACAAACTCCAGAGGATGTTCCAGGACATGCAAACCTCCAAGGACTTGAACGTCAGCTTCAAGGAGCATGTTGCTGGTCTTGGCATTACCAAGAACGCTCTGGACTCCCAGTACTCCATCCTGGGTACCGGTTTCTGGCCGTTGACAGCACCAAACACCAGCTTCACCCCACCCGCAGAGATCAATGAGGACTGTGAGCGTTTCGCTCGCTTTTACAAGAACAGGCACGAGGGTCGCAAATTGACATGGCTCTGGCAGCTATGCAAGGGTGAGCTGAAGGCAGGGTACTGCAAGAACAGCAAGACGCCCTACACCTTCCAGGTATCAGTGTACCAGATGGCGATCTTGCTCATGTTCAATGACAAGGACAAACACACTTACGAGGACATCGCCGGTGTGACCCTGCTGAGCTCTGAGGTCCTGGACCAAGCTTTGGCCATCCTGCTCAAGGCCAAGGTTCTCATCATCTCCCCCGATGGCAAGCCCGAGGCTGGTAAGAGCTTCAGACTCAACTACGACTTCAAGAGCAAGAAGATCAGAGTGAACTTGAACCTCGGAGGAGCCAAGGAGGCTAAGCAGGAGGAAGTGGAGACCAACAAGACGATCGAAGAGGACCGCAAACTGTTGTTGCAGGTACGTATCTGGCGGATCCGCCTCACCTTTTGCTTTCGACGCATGCTAACAAGCTACACAGTCTGCCATCGTTCGTATCATGAAGGCGAGGAAGAAGATGAAGCACACGCAGCTCGTCAGTGAGACCATCAACCAGATTCGGTCGCGCTTCGTGCCAAAGGTTTCGGATATCAAGAAGTGCATAGAGATTCTCCTTGACAAGGAGTACTTGGAACGGCTCGATGATGACGAGCTTGGATACTTGGCGTAATTGGGATCAGGCTTTTCCTCTCGAGAAGAGGAAATACCCTCTTGCCTCTCTCGATTGTCTATGTATTACAACACTATCAAAACTGCATACACACAACCACATCTTTACCAGGCACTCGATTTGCGTTACACGGGCACACTCAGGTGTGTGCAGGTTCCCCAGCGACAACGAGGAATACTTGACGAAGGGGTATGCTTTTCTTCGGATCTGGGGCGATCGGCAGGCGGGCAGGGTTAGATAGCTGCATGTGGATTCCTCATATTGACTGGTAAAGCGTGCCACACACCATGCCCACGGTGACACCTGAGGTGAGCGATTCACTCGACTAGTAGCAGCTGTGGTCGAGTGCAAGTGCAATTTCCTGGGGGGGTGCTTTCATCGCTCGTCGACGGCGAACACTACGGAGAGCGAGAACGAGCCATATGAACAACAGACCTTTGGGCCTTGTAGCTCCATGTAGACATGGAACGAAAGATATCGCATAGTTCTTGGCCGTGGCATTCATCGCGACCGCCCCGGCGTCAATGCTAGCAAATACAACCTCTCACCCCGCCCTAGTAATTCCAACCGCCTCGTCGTCAGCATCATTCCCCGTCATGACCGCAACGCTTGTTGTACAAAGCTAGCCGCTACTGAAACATCCTTATACTCAGCACTACGCCCTTCCCAGGTCATTCTCAACAGATCCATGAGTGCAGCGCTGGTTTCCGGTAGAGTTCACCCTACCCTCACCTATTACTGCAGGATTGATGGAGCCCTAGGCATGCTTGCAAGCAGTTTCGGAGTCTTACAGACACCATGCAACGCTCTTCCGTCATATCGGCTCAATTTCACCGACATGTCAGCTGCCCATGAACTTTGTATAGAAATTGAGTAGGTTTTCCACTGTAGTCGGTCGCTTTCGCGAGTCTTGCTACCGGTTGTCGAACGGTAAAGGGGCCGTAGAGTAGATAGATGGGCCACGACTTCCCCATAGCTCGGCCTCTGAATTACGCCGCATAGCTTATTTCCAATACGAAGTACCAAAGTCCGCGCGGTACGTTGTACTGTCTTATTCTTTATTTATTTTTCTATTTTTCTTCTTGTATGGGTTGGGAATTGGATCTTGGGACAGACGCGTTTACGCTCGACAACTGTACGTGTGGTTGCAACGAGTTGGCGAAAGGGGTCAACCATGCTGGAACGCCACCCTTCTCGATACACACACAGCCAAGCTACCGAAGTGCCTAGAAGAGATCAGAGTACTCGCTGGATGATAGAGTCGCTGGATGGAACAGCCTATGTACGCTTAGTCTCTTTTATCACAAGATCCTCAGGGAGAGAGATTTCCTTACCTCGTATCCAACAACATTCCCTGACGCCCAACCATACTGGTTGCCGAGTAAGGACCCCCCCTAACATGAACCCGGGAACCCCAACAACGCCGATACGGCTGCCCACGACGGCCAGTTTTCCTGGGAATAGATAGTTGTAGATGTCTGCCCAATTATGATCGGATGCCACCGAGATCGACTTACGGTCCTCGGCTAGCTGAAGTCCCTTCAGCTTCGTGGTGGCCAACAAGATGCCGTTGCAATCAATGTTTGCAGCGCCTGCTATGGACATCCAACCACCTCCGCGCACCGCAAAACTGAACTCCAGACCGTGCCAGTCTCTGTTCAGCAGTTGCCATGCTTTGCGGATTGGTGGGCATGAAGATACAGGCCGGGCCGAGCCACTCTTCCGCACTGAAATAGCCTGAATTGCGCATCAGCGTCCAATGTGTTCTCCGTTCTGATACCACCGTCTCGATGAAAGTATGAAGTCGACAGGTGGAAGGTGTGTGAGGCTGTTTCGGGATCAAAACCACGATATTATCCATCCGCGGCGAAGGTATGGAACAACATACCCTCTTGATAGAAGAGTACCCGGTGTTTCTGAGTCCAATGAGCTGGGAGAAATCATGTGGGAAAGATGCGCAGACGTTCGTGGTAGTACGATTTAATGAACACTCTCCTAGATTCGTGAGCATGAACGCAGCCAACATGAGCGGCATAGTCGACGTGCGAGCATCGTGTGTACAAAGATCAGATGGGACGAAACGGGTGGTGCGTAGTAAGCGGAACCCTGAGGGTTGGACTCTGGTGTAAGAAAGCTGAAGATAAAGCTGGGTCGCCTCGACTCGAATTGAAGGATGGTGAACACGTTCGGACGCATGAAATTCATCTCCTGGACCTCTTCTTCAGCATTACCTTAAGTGAACCAAAATTCTATATACGTCGTATCTATTGTAGTACACAAAGACAAGTTCTTCAGACATTGATAAGGCATCTGCAGACAATACGTTGTATTCGCTAATGCACACAGCTAGAACCTGAAGCTGGCAAAGCACAGACATGTATATTATCAGTATATAACTGGAGGGTAAATGCTATGCCACGCGGGAATTAGGGATAGAGTATAGGTCTTTGAGCTAAATCTGCCTTGTGCATTTGACAGATAATAGAGCCTATTTACTTGTGCGAGCGTGAATGGCATCGTCCGTATGTTCTGGCCGCATGATCTTGCCGCGAAAGTCTCCTTCAGGTTGGGAGCAGAGAATATAGTCAACTCCAGATGCATATTCTGGCACATACGACCATACCCACTGGAAAACTCGGGATCCCGTCCGCTCTCCCATAGATAAGCCAGTGAGGGCTGGATTAGTAGTTGGGTCGGTGACGACCAGCGAATACCCGGTGTTGTATGTTTTTTTTGGTTTTGACGTCCTTTATGCCCCGCTGCGAAAGTGGTGGATGGATCGTGTCACAGTCCCTTCTATTAGTTCCTATTGACGTATTATTATTAAAACTAACTAGTAGTAGATAGCTTTTATAGTATTCCTAAATAAATACGTTAATTACTTAGTTATATAACTTATAATCTAAAGTGAGGCATTCAGCGTTGCTTTATAACTTATAGGCATAGTTAGAGAATAAATAAAGATATGTTTGTTTTCTAGTCTTTATATACCTAGTTATCTGCAGCTCGAGATTTCAGATCTGCTAATTACGTGGAGTTCTTTTAAGGTTGCGTTATTCGTATCATGGCCTTTTATATATTATCTAATTATCTCCCCTTCTTATTGTCCTAATCGCGTGGCTATTCACCAGTATATATGGGACGATCTCAGGCAGCTTCACCATCCTCGACAACTTCAGAATCGACAATTGACCCAACGCGCTTGCCTTTGTATGTCAAGACAACCTGTGAATCGCCGTCCTTATCTTTGGGGTGGCGCACAGTGACATTGACCCCCCTCAAGCCCTCCTCCTCAGCTCGTTGATTCCAGAGCATCTGCCGAACAACGCCGTCCTCGGAACACGAGATAAATCCCATCGGCCATCGACTTCGGCCCAGGCCCTCGCGTACCCCTTTGCTTGCCGCTTTTGTGCTGACAAGGAAGGCAATGACGCCTTCACCACGCCAACCGACTGGGGCACCAATAAAGGCCCCTTCCAACTCTCGGACGACCGAAGGACCGACCTTCTGAGCCCCTCCTTTGCACTGGAAGATGAGCCTCACAGTGTTCTTTTTTGACGGTAGTTTCCAGTGGCCGAGTAGATCGACACCATAGTCTGAGACGCCGCCCACTCTCATGGCTTGGATTCCATATTGAGAGAGTGTGGACAAGACAGAGTATTCGTAATGAGTTCCAACATAGATAGTAGATGCCGTGTCGAGACCGGTTCGATCGGCATAGTCTAAGAAAGACGAAAGGTCATGATGTTTTGCTGTTGATGCGTCGGCAAGTGGTAAGTCTTGCTCTTTCTTCCCCTTCTGTCTCAGCGATGTGCGTGTCGAGATTTGACGTGGTTGACCGGCATGGACAAGAAGCCGTAGAGGACTAAACCATTTCCTGTCTAGTGAGCGTCGAAGAGCATACATGCTCTTGGAATTCTGGAAGTTTGATTTGGGCGGAAGAGTCTTGCATGGCCCGGCGCGAAAAGTCCATCACTTCTTGAAGAAGCATGGTCTGGGACGATGAGATGAAGTCAAGTATGGCAGGTACGTACCGAACACGCTTTTCTGCCGTCCATTCACAGCTGGCCCGTGCGGCCCCGCGGAATACCTGCCGCTGCCAGCCGCGCCGTGTACGGCACTTCAACCCAAACGAGACCAACATCAACAACGGCCACTGGACGACCGGCAACAATGGGTGACAGACTCACTCAACTGCAGGAAGCTGTGGATCAGGTAGGAGAGAGTGTCTTTCTTGCCATGCGACACTGTGACCGCTGACACCCCCACCCTAGCTTGCCCAGCAATTCGTCGCAAGCTTCCACTTCGTCCACCGACGCCACGACCTAGAGCTCCTTGGCCCCAACGATAAGATCCGCGATGTCAAGCAGGAACCAGATCAGAAGGAGGGTACGGCATCTGCTGCAAATTTTCCTCGGCAGCCTTTGAGCATGTTGACTGACAGCGCGCAGTGGACCCTCTTCCCGCGGACGAATTCAAGGACGGCCTTGCTGAGCTGTCGCGCGACTTGATCATCAAGGAGCAACAAATTGAAGTTCTCATTTCCAGTCTACCAGGCTTGGACAGTAGCGAGGTTGATCAGGAGCGGTACATACAGGAGTTGGAGGACGAGCTCAAGGTGGCCGAGGCGCAGAGACAGGACGCAATTAAGGAGAAGGACCAGATCCTCGCCAAGCTCGACGAGGTCATCAGAAGCGTTCGCAGGCCGTGAGTGTCGGCGGGTGGCATGTTCGTCTAAGGGGGTTTGACACGGCGTTTTGGGCGGCTTTTTGGCGTTTGATCAAGGAAAAGAATCGGGGGTATGCTACAAACGTCTATGGAAATTTTGATACCCATTACGAACCGTCAGGGGTTCTACATCTCTAATTTTCCCTGGTACCCGTTGTGCTTCATCATCACACTCCTCTGTGTCATCTTCTGCTCATGTGCCGATGCTTGAGCCTTCTACAACCCTAGACATGCTTTGACTTGAAGAATTGAGGGAATACCTCCCGGAGCTCTCTAAGGTGACGGATCTGGTGCTTGGATGCCTGCGTCCTCGGCACAGGCAGTCCCTCCTCCACCAGATGGGCCACATTCCAGCCGTACTCTGTGGCCTTTTGGCAATTCAAGTACGAGTCATCTACAGTCGGGCGTCAGTTTGAGGTCTTCTGCACCATGACGCGAATCAACCTACCAACAAAGTAGCATTCCTCCATCTTTTCGACACCAGCCTCTTTCATGGCTCTGAGGTACATCTCTTTGGCAGGCTTGCAGACCAGCGGCTGGACTCCGTAATCACAGAAGGTCAGTCCGTCAAAGAGGTCGTCGATCCGCAATAGTTTAACGACACGCTTGGCGTGGTTGACATAGGCATTGGTAAGAAGCCACATGGTGCATTTGCTCTTGTCGACGTCCTCGAGCAACTCGCGCAATTCAGGGTTGTACTGCAGAATGTCCTCGAGGGGAAGAGCGTCATCGACTTTTGAGTTGTATTCCAAGGGGTCGATTTGGTGGTGTCTCACCAAGCCTTCAATAGCTAGGCCATAGTTCGTATAGTATTCCTTGTGCAGCTTCACTGCGTCTTCCCAGGACAGCGACAGATGCTTTGCGAAGTATTCGTCGATGAGTTGTGCCATATGGTCCTGTACCCTTGAGCCTGCTCAGTGTCAGATTTCGAGATTCCGTCTCAATGATCTCATAAGCTTACTTCGCGGGTATAAACAGTTATCAATATCACTGATGCCACTTAGCGGTGGTTCAAAGATACGTAGACAGCGTCAACCTACAAGAATAGCACCGGCTTCGGCTTCGGAGCCGAGACTCCGTTGGGTTGGGCGTTGGAATTCATGACCAGCTTGGCAGTGTGAAAGCGGCGTAGGTTATGCCGAAAGATCGAGTGAAGGACCAGAGTAAGTCTAGGCTGCTCAATTGTTCGTGTTGATATGAGTGGTCGGGATGTTTGTTGAGAGTAAGACCTTAAAGGTGGAATTGGGGAACGGAAGGTTCTCGACAGGCGTGGGAGTCTGGCTGGCATGAAGGACACGAAACCGGGCAGTTGGGATCTTAGTGGCACTCTTTTATTTGCCAAAGCCGTAGTCTCAATGGCTCAAGGATTACAAACACAAACTGAGGTTCTCTGAGGCCTTGCACAGTACTCGACGTAGAGAGCTGGATAGTGTCTTGTGGTTGAGTCACGTCGGCGAGATGGCAGGCACGCTACGTTGCTCCTTTTGAGGTAATTAATTATTGCAGGGGTAAGCTCTCAACTGGATGGGTGCAGCAGCAGCCGGCGAAGAAGGAATGACGGCAATGGGTGGCTGTCTGGAAAAGCTCCGATGCTGGGGGGAGTGCACAGGCGGGAAACAGCCCGCTTAAGTGCATCCAAGCTAAGGTACCTTGGGAAATCACTATATCCATTCTTTCAAACTTGCGCTAGGTCGCCTTGATCCCGGGAATCAAGGACCACCACATAACCCAGCTGACTCGGTTTTTCCTCTCTCCATCACTTGATCCACCAGCAAACAAACAAGAAAAAAAACACCTCCTTTTTGATTCTGTTTCCAGAATAGCAGATCCTCTTTCAGTTCTTCCTGTATTCTGTACTCATCAGCCTGTGTAGGGTTCTACCGTCCAGTCTTTCTGCTGTTCGCTCGCATTCCTTTTCTTTCCTTGCTGTCTGTGGCTTTTTCTTGCTTGAACGTCGTCGACCTTTTGCGCAGAGAAGGCGTCTGCACTGCTTGCTCGTCGCCATGGCTCAAGGCCAGCTTGCGACGCTGCCGCCGATGGCCTCACATGCCTCTGATCCAGGTCTCTCGAAGGATGAACTTTATCAGTTACAGCAGTGCGAGAGGATCATTCGGTTTCGCGATGCCATCCTTGCCGGCGCCCATCCTAAGATCAAGGTGCCAGCCAATTTGGCGAAACAGACACCTGCTTTTACAAACGCGTCTCCATCAAATCCTTCCACGCCGGCAAAAGACTTGGCTGCAGTCGGCCAGGCCGACCAGTCTGGAGGCTTTCAGTTGGTTGCAAACACGCAAAACGCGTCTCTCCCGGGTCTGGGAAACCTCCCTCCGACTAACGCGAACCTGCCCCAAAGACCATATGGCTCCGGCAATACTGAGATCAATCCTATTTTCCTCGAGAAATCTGATGACCTGATCAAAGCCGAGATCCAGCTCCAGAGGCAGCGCCTTGAGCGAGCATTGAGGGACGAGGTCGATCAACGACGGGCGGCTGTCAAGGCTTCGGCTCAGGCAGAGCCATCCGCCGATATCGACCTCTCCGATGTCCTCTCCAAAGCTCTCACTCTTGTCCAAGCTACCACAACCATGCCTGCCAATGCCATACTGGCTGCTAACACTTCAGCTGCAAGTGATTCATTTGATGAGAACTCCTACTACTCCTCCCAACACAATTCGCCCGACTCTTCCCTGCTTAGTTCCCGCGCCGGCAACGAGCCTGACGCTGCCACACAAGCGAACAAGGCTTCTGCGCTGTCACAACCCTTCGGCTTCCAGACTCGGGTTGAAACCAGTCCAACCTCGGGCTTACCTTCCTCGCTTCCCCATGCGTCTGCTACTCATCAGCCACAGGGCCAAGCCTCGACGCTCACCCCATCCCACACACGAGCCCCCCCGAGTGCGGTCGACATCGCACAGTATGATCGAGAACCGTCGGTAGGCACGACGCAAAGAACAGAGGGAGGAGATAATACAGGTTCAACTTCAGGAGGTGGGAGTGGAAATGCCAGTCGATCTGAGGAGTCAGGCGTCATAGAACTTGACAACAGTGCTGATAGGTCTGTTCCAGTAGCAGGACGCCAGCAACTGAGAGACTCTCTGCTTGATCGTCAGCCTTCGCCGCTCATCCAAGTCCGGGCTCACAACATAACCCCCATCGCTCCACAGCCCTCGCACGTTTCGTCTCTAGCCATGGCCCGAGACTCAGCAGCAGATGCCCAAGACATGAGCATCCCTCAAGGGACCACGGCGCAAGTCAGAGCATTGCGCAACGAGCCCAATACTATTTCTAGTCCAGACAGTTCGCCACAAGGTGGACGGAACATTGAGAAACGAAAGGGCAAGAAGAAGAACAAGTTGAACAAGAAGGCGGCCCGGCAAGCGCAAGAGGCCGAGCCTTACATCAAGCCTGAGCCGAGGTCACCCTCTCCCATGAACGCGCCTTCGTTTATTCGACCCCCCAAGCGCCAAAGAAGACAGGCAGAGGACGAGCCTCGTTATGCCCAGCCAGAGCGCCAATTTTCTCGCTCCTACAGGGAAGGGGCGGCAGCCCCAGCTTACGAGAACCAAGAGTACCGCCGACCTGTCAGCGTAGCTGGGGTTGCTGGTGAATATGGGTACGGAAGAGAGTATGTGGAGGATGCCCGCGTTCCTAGCGGCGCTGAGTATGTGCGGCGAGTACAGTCGCCTGGCGTATACGCCGTCCATACCGCGCCGAGTGAGATTTACGGAACTTCTCCAGCTAGTGTCGATCGCTACGGTAGGGAACCTACACGATACTACCGAGACGGCTACGAAGTAACGCATATGAGTACCCGCCCTGTGGCCGAGCGTGGAAGATCTCGTTCCCCGGCCATGAGGGAGAGAGGATCACCACTCATGGGTCCTCCCAAAGCGCCACCTGCTAGAGTCGTAGTAGATCCCGTTAGCGGCCGCGGGTACTACGAACCCGCCAGCGTCATCCGTCAGTCGGCCGCGCCGCAGCAACCAGAGATTATCTACGAGAGAGCACCGATCCGAGCCGAGTCCAGACGGCCTGGGCCGGACCCGCGTGATGATGAGGTCCTTTACCAGAGAACGTCGCCTATGTACGCGGCACCACGCCGTGTGGTTACTCAGCCAGAATACGGCGCATCAGATGCTCATCGCGTATATCGACAGCGGGAATACTCGTCGAGACCGATGGCGCCACCGGGAGAGGAGTATGTGCAGATAAGGGCCGGGACGGAGAGGCGCGTTGTGGAGGAACTGCCACAGGAGTACATGATGCGGGCGACAACGGTACGCCCGGCAGAGACGATACGATATGAGCTTCCTCGGGAGTATGGAAGAGTACAAAGCGTGAGACCAGAGCAACTTCCTGTTCGGGATTATGGCGGCGCACCCATACACCCAGAAGGTCGACGGGAGGTAATTCAGCCAGGCCCTCGTTCGTACAGCGTTCGGCCACCGGCCGAGTCCCACGTTGTGCGGAGAGAGTATAGCGTCAGGCCGCTGGATCAGCCGTACTACGGTCAGCCGGTCCCGGCCCGGGGTGAGCCGGAGGTATCGTACATTGAGCGGCCCAGAGTGGCCGCCCCGGAAGTATACTACGCCGAGGAGGGGCCGCGTCAGGTCTACCGGTGAGAAGATTCACAAGAAACGGTGGCCATACAGCTGGCTACCTTGGAAAAAGAAAAAGTGTTTTAGATACGGTGGACTTTGTTGGGCGCGGAAATTCCCGGGAAGCCAGGACGGGATGGAGTTCTGGACGGGTTTCCGGCAAGAGCCGCGGTGGGACATGCGTGAGACTACCACAATAGTGCCCTGTAATTATCAAGCGCAGCAACATTGTACAAATCGACGAGCGAATATTCATAATAGCATGACCCTAGCAAAGGCTGGACTGAAAGCCAAAACTTCGCTAGACTTGAGTACAGTATGATTGTGAGACGAACGTGGTTGAGAGTTGCCGACGCCGCTGTTGCTGTTGCACCCTTGCTTTTTGTCAAGTTGCCGTATGGCCTTGGAGCTTTGCCACTTGTTGCTGCGCACAAGACAGCTTGACGCTTCACAGAGAGACGGGGGCCGGGATCGCTCCTCGACTCCGGCCGCCGAGGGAGTCTGGAGTCGTTTGGGGTTTCGGAATATGCAGTTGCTCTACTTACGTACGCACACCGGGCGCTTGCTTGTTCAGGGGTGAGGTGAGTTGGGGAGTTGGGGAGGAGAAGGAAGAGCAGGGAAAGTGGGCAGCAGTCGGGACGTGTAGCTCTGGATTACATGTCTCTCCCTCTGATGAAGTCATTGAGCGAGCAGTCTTTCGTTTTCTGGAGACTCTGTTTCTGTGGCTCTTGCAGATCTCGCTTCAGACCCGGGGGGGGATTTGTGTGTCGGTGGGCACTCGACTCAACTGGAACACGAGAAGAAGGGCGGGATAGATGTTGCTGGCTGGGAAGAAATGAGGAAACTCGAGTGAAAGCGGCTGGTACAGGCAAGATCAAGACAACTCAGAGAAAATATGGACTTGACAACTCGTGGTGTTCTCTCTTCGAAACGAAGGACTCAATATTGAATCACACCTTTCTAAAGTTGGTTGGCTGTACCGCTTGCTGCCCAAAAACAGACAAGTTGATCACAGAGTTGACTTTTAGATATCAGATGCTACCTGGGCAAGCTACGGATAGGGACAGAACGCGAGAGTCGACACAGGGCGCTTTTAACTGTGCGCCTTTCCGATCGGCTGCAAAAGGTTTGGAAGTACCGCAGTATACAGGCTCCGGCGGGTCCGGCCAAACATACATAGCCCTTGCATCAAGGTGCAATATAACATTATTCTGATCCGCTCGCCTCGTCCGGAGAAGAAAGTTCAACAGTCAGTGCCACTGCAAGGACGTACCCAGTCAGCCCATTTGCTTGTTGCTGCGTTGTGTTGGCCCGAGTGCCCATGTGTGGAAGACCAGTTCGAGGTTGAAACGTTCATCCTGGGATCATCGATCTACGTTCTCTCTGCCGCTGGCGGGATGGAGCGACTAGCTGAATCCACCATGAGCCGGATTCGCATTTCCCTCCACGGTCGGAAGAGTGCTACCAACCGCTTTGCTGGCGGTCGCTCGCAAATGCTGGATCTTGAGCGTCTTCTTGTTCGACTGTTTCTGGCGCTGGCAGCAGAGACCGTTCGGCGTACACACAGATGCAAACCGCTCTTCTACAAGTCGATTCGTCGGTGGGTCACCGTCGTAGGTAGCAGGCCGGGGCTAGGGCGCGGCCACTTTTTCACGGTTGCAGATCAATCAACCAGACACCACTGCCAGCGCCTGGTTTTGTTTCCAGACCAGGACGGCGTCGACGGCATGTCCCCTGTCTCGGACATGTTTTCCAAGGGCGAGCTCAACATAGGGCCAGGTAGCCCAGGCTCAAGGGCCCGCGAGGGAAGCCCTAATTCAGAGTCCCCATGGCGTTTGCGTGACATGTGTCAGTCGCCTTCTCGGAGCCATATAACCGCCGTACGCGTGCGCAGTCAAGCATTATTTGGAAGTCTCCGAGCCGCTGAATGAGGCAGCATTCTAGCGAACGTCGCGAGTGTGGAAGGCGAGCGGCCAGTGGCCAAGTGCCGCCGGTACATGCCTAATTCACCTAATGCCGGCGCACCGCAGCAGCCCTATCAGCGAGCTAGAGAACTGTAGCAAATCCCGAAGGCGCCGGTGAGTGGCTACCTCGATTACGGTCACGGCCACGGTCCGCGGGTACATGGTGCGGTGGGATTCGGGACGCTATCACTAGAGGCTCGAGCTCCCCACGCCACGTCCGCACCTTGAGACGTAAAGGCGTAGACGGAAGAGTTGGCCCAAGGGTTCAGGGATGTTGGTTGACTTCAGGGCAAAAGGCGAAAGTTCAGTCGAAGCTCCAACATGTCGGGGGATGACCTTTTGGGAAGTATGGCGATTCTTGTGTGCCTTTGGCCGATCTTTCTGGTTCAATGGGTGAATGGGACACACCTCAAGTAAGATATGCGCGGTGGCCACTGTAGTGCTGCAAAGCAGCCCAACGACGCTTGCCGCGGCGGCGCAGACAGGCTGGCTGGCTGTCTGAACTGTCCGCAGACTGTGTGATCGAGGTCCGATATGCACAGAGCAAGAGAACGACCGAACCACTGGACAGATCGACAGCTCCCCAGAGTGACCTGACTAAGACCGATCTTGCGGGCCCAAGTCAGGCCGTTTTCTTGATGACAGATGTGCTCCGTCGACGCACGCCGGAATCCGCGAACCGCAGATGGTCTCGGCAGATGCACCAATGAGTGCCCTTAATCACCTTTGTCCAATGCCAATTGGAATGGACCCGGACGTGGAGAAAGATTGGACGTTCAATGCTCAATATGGAGGCGTTCTTCGCATGTCGACGGAATCTTGCTTGGCGGAATGGATGGCAGCGCCGCGGATGGGTGGCATTGGGCGCGATGCAAGTGGTGACGCTGACGGTGGTCATGACAATGACGGCGACGGATGTGTGTGGTAACGATTCAGAATCCGGACTATCATCACTTTCGCGGCACGGAGAGTTGAGGTCGTGGCCGGGGCTGACTTGTAAAAGGAGGAAAGAAAGTCCCTCGGCCACAACCGCGTAAGCCTGCTTGGACCATATCATCCCGTCCAGCCAGGCCAGGCCACAGTCGGCTGTCAAGTCGCTTGCCCCAGCGTTAAGGCCCCAGCATGAGCGAGTACCTGGCGAAACGAGAGGGGGCTCTCAGCAGCGGACGGTGGGCGGTGCTGCGTTGTATGAGGTTGGTGTGACAGCGTCAAGTAACCGACGAATAACAGATGGGGTACCTAAGGTAAAGGACAATGTTGTGGGGTTGAGCTGACCCTAATTCGCGAGATGTCATTGTCCACGGACCACGACCTACTTATGGACCAACCTACTTGTCGACCACAAAAGCATAAACGGCGGTGGACGAAAGTATTCAGTTTCGCTAGTAGGCATCGAGTAGAGTCATGTTGGTCGTCAACACAGGCGTGGTAACGTCTTTTGGGACGACGAGAGACCGTGAAGTGTTGAAAGACACAGTAAGTGTCTGATCAGTTGGGGCCTGGCCATCTGGATCTGATAGGCTTCCCGCCAAAGTGGTATGTGCGACTGAATGCACTGGAGAATCTGCCAAGAAAAAAGTAGCTCCGGGTTCCTGTTTGACGCAAAAGAGGGCTAAAGAGAGCTGGAAGGGTTGGAGAAACGCGACCATCTACTTTGTAGTACCTCGGGGCTCGGGGCTTGCGGGTGCTCGTGGGACCAGGGCACACGCTCCCACCTGGTCCTTCCTCATTAAGCAGCATGCCAGACGAGGGCTCTAGTACCTCCTCACAGCTGTTGCGCTGGGCGTTGTCAGCAGCCGGACATGCTTTTGCAGCTGGGGACGGTCATGCCAGGAATCCCGAGAGCAACGAGCAAGAACCGTTCACTACAGCATTCTTCGTATGGAGGTACGTAAGATGTCGATTACCCCTGGGGCTGTGCTTGGTGACGGGAGATTATGAGGTAGGCTTAACTTCTCAACCCATGCGTGCGTGCCATGCCGCGAGACTTTATTTAGGGGAGTAGTTGACCAGGGACTCGATCTACGAGCAAAATAGAGAACAAAATAAAAGTACGAAAATTGAAATGACCGTGGGGGAGTAAAACACAAGCCGGACATCGGACACTTTCATATGGCGGCGCACTGGGCACAAGGTGCTATGAGTAGAGAGGTAGGAAACAGCCCTACTACCTAGGGGGTACTGGTTAATTGGGCAGAAGGTCCAGTTCCTTGCGTCTGTTTGAATTCTTGTTTGGAGCGACATGGACGCGAAGGCATCATCTAGTCTTCCCCAGAGCAGAGACATGTCCGCCTGTTTCCCCCCCGGGCCCAGCTCGTGCTGTCTTCTGTTTTGTCTCTGATCTGCGGTGCCAGGTTGGTTGTTCGGGCGGCACGAGAGCTGGGTACGCGTGGGATACATGCACAACGACGGTTTTGCATCCAGCCGAGCAAGTGAGAAACAGTCCCGAGGTGGCATCGACAACACACCACGACGACGAAGACAACGACCGGCTAGGTAGGCACAACGGGGACAGACAGGATGTGAGGAGGTGGTGTTCCGAACCGGAGCCCGCCCATGGACGACCGAGACTGGACGTGGGACGGGAGTTGGGATATCGTAGGTTTCCGAAGCCGTAGCTCGGCGCATGCGCAGACTCTGAACTGTCACTGACTGCAGTGCCAACCAAAGATGGCGGGCTCGGTTCTGCGTTACATACAAGGTATCCGTAATGCGTCGTAATAAGGTAGTCGACCTTCAAGTTCCAGTTGAATGCTTTTTGAGTGAGATTCTTTTGTGTTCTGTTGGTGGAAGAGGGTGGAATGAGTAGAGCATGCGGTTGGCACGAAAGGCTGGCTTCCTTGAATGGAATGTACCTCGAAAGTGTCTGAGAGCGCCAATGGGACTCGGCGGTGGTTTTGGGAGTTCCATTCGGCGTCGTCCCACTGGGGCTTTCAAAACCCTGCAGGCTGCCAGTCAGCGGCGAGAGCCAGTGAGCTGCGGCCGCTGCAGCGCGGTAGCGCACTACGAGCAAGGGTGCGCCGTGCGAGGGACCGTCACCCGTCATGGATGTTGAGATGCCGAAGTTACCAGGTACCTCAGCGGTGCTCAGCAAGTACCTAACATCTACCATCTAGCATAGTACGAATACTCTACATGTATTCGTGCCTGCACCTGCAGAACCTAGGTACCTCTAATGTGCCCAAAGTAAGAGCCGATCGACCTACATAGTAGGTAGGTAGGAGACGAAGCTCGAGAGACATGCTGGAATATCGACAGAACTGAGATCTTGCATGCCTTTTGGGACGGCACACCAGCCAGCCAGTTTACCCACGCATAGTCCCCCACTGGAAATGTATGTCCTACTCCTCACTCTCAACTTCAATCTGTGTGAGGTGATGTGCCCTGGCTTTTGGCCTGTGGGTATGTGTGTGGGAGCGTGAGTGGTGTGTTGTGTGTGTTGTGGGTGAGGTGGTCTCGTCGGGGGAAACTTAGTGGCCCTCGCCTGAGGGCCTGGTTGAACAGGGGCACTGTCCAGGTCTGAGGGCGTACAAGACAAGTACTGCGCTACATGCTGCATCACGCAGTTTGGACGCCTCCCGGATGTACCGATGCGATTGCCGCTACCTGAGGTGTCCAAGATACCTGCTGATGGACTGGGACGGGGAACTCTGGGACACTGGACGGGGGGCACCACTGCAGTGGGCTAAGGTAGAGGTGGATAGGCGGAGTGGAGCTCATTGCTGGACTGGCAAGACTGGGACTGGCCCGGACTGGGCGCTCTGCACACTGGGGGGGCAGTGGGCACTGGGGCCCTTCACATCGAGACTGGGACGGGGACAGAGGGATGGACTGGGAGTGGCCGGACCATGCCATGCCATGCCATGCCATGCCTTGCCTGGTCTGGCTGGACTGGGTCTGCCGTGTGGCCTTGACCACCTATGACCATCTCTCGCTGGCTGAATCTCCCAACTCCTCTTCTCAATTCTTCCACACTCATCATCCTCAAAATCATCACCTACCAAACATTCCCTCTCTACAGGCCCCTTGTCGAGTCTGAGGAGAGAGAGAGAGCGAGAATAGAGAGCCTCGTGAAGCGTTACGCTCTTCTTCCCCTCGTCCCCTTTTTCTTTTTTCTTTTCCAAATCCCCTTGTTTTTCACTGAATACC
>JABGLZ010000595.1:54466-110639 GCA_014705045.1 Colletotrichum theobromicola | reverse complement strand
AAGCGCACTTCCATCACCAAAAAAAAAAAAAAAACACCTCTAACCCAACCCGGCCTTTTGCTTTCGCAGCCGGGCGCGGGAAGCCATCCCGGGAACGGGACCGATCAACGGGCGCGGCCTTGGCAGAAACTCAATGCATCGTCATCCTTCCCCTCTTCCCCAATACTTAGGTCGGGAAATAATCATACGTATCAGCATGTGAGGCGGGGGGAGGATACACGGCATGCATGTTGCATGTGTTCATCTCCAAGTCATCCGTGCATAAAGACGAAAAAAAACAAGTGCCCGGCACGGTATCCCGGGCGGGAGGTGAACAGATCAGGCCCAAATCTCCAGCCAGTCTCGCCAAATAAGGAAACGAAAAAAGAAGCATTTAAGATTAAATATTGGAACTGGGCAAGAAAGTCAAAGGGCCCAGGCCAGACGCATCGACTGAATAGCCCGACAGCACTGCCTCACTCGCCAAAATCCAATCTTTCTTTCCAACAAGCGAGGGGAAAAGCCAAGTTTATTCCTGCCCCCCCGACCGACCGAAATTCATCCAATGTTCGATGAACGGCATCAGGGGAAAAAGGGAGGGTCAGTGCCTACCTAACTAGGCATCTTAGGTAGCCGAACGCGTGTTCCCCACTGCTTCCCGCCGTGCCGCTGGCACTCTAGAACCAAGTTTTTGTTGGCCTTGGGGGGTGCGCTTGGCTCTGAAGACGGTTTAGCTCCAGGTACGACGACGGCGTGATTCGCTGCGTGCCTGACACGGGGGCAAAAAGAGCGCATGGAAATGTAAACAATGCATGGCGCCATCGTGTCCGCATGTAGTTCGGCGCAGACTTCAACATTGATGCGCGACGAAAAGCACAAAATGACGATTAGAAGGAGTCTTTCTGCATCAGTTCAAACAATGACGCACAAAAAGGTCCATGTTGTTTTTCGCGCTGGCGTTGGTGGTCACTGGTGAGGCGCCGCGCCAACACGAACAGGAAATCCATTGGCAATCCAATGATCTACCTACCAGCAGCGCCTTTCTAAAATTAGCTCAGCCTCCTCGAAGAGCCGACAGAAAAAAAAAACACAGAAGGGCCAGCACCTGCGCCCGGTTTTGTGGGTGCGTCCTCACTGGTGTTCCCTGTTTCCTTGCAGCGCTCTTGGGGGAAAGAGGGCCAATACGAAATGGACGGGCCGCCGCCAATGGTCCAGAACTTGGACCGGACTCGACCTTGGGCCCTGGGAGTGGGGAGAGATCAGCACACCTCATTTCCGACTCTGGGGGATTCCTGCCGCCCAATGGCAACGCAGATCGGGGTCTTGTCTGGACACGGCCGGCGCTCACCGAGTCAGGAGCTTAGACACACCAGGCTGTGGTGGCTCATCATGTTACACGGGCTGTTCGGTGTGTGAGACAATGTCATACACGGTGACGGCTCCGTCAGCTTACGGTCAGGTCACTTGGTTCGCGAGGCATGTGGCATGTCTTTGATGATGGTTTGAATGATTAATCACATTTCCTTCAGTCTATCCGCAGTCTATCCACGATTATGATACCAGAATGCACACATGTCCAGTGTGTGAGTCAAAAAAATACACGCTGCTATTCCCTCATGTGCTGCTCAAACTTTTTACACCGAAATGGGCTGCTGCTCCCCACACTTAGTAGAGGAAGGCGATGGCGCCGGCGATGGCGACCAGGGCACCGGTGGAGAAGACCTTGACGGCGGTGGCACCGGAGCCGACGGTGGAAGCAGAGCTGCCAGCGCCAGTGGTGGTGGAAGAGCCGGAGCCGGAACCGCTGCCAGAGCCAGAGCCGGAGCCAGAGCTGGCGGTGCCGCTGGGAGAGGCAGTGGAGACGGTGGTGTTACCGCCGGATCCAGAGGAGCCAGAGCCAGAGCCAGAGCCGGAAGTGCCGTTGCCGGGCTTAACGGTAGCGGTGGAGGAGGCAGTGCCGGTGGTGGTCTCGGTGGGGGTGTCGAAGGTGGTAGGGCAGGTGAGGTTGAAGAGGGGCTTGGTGGACAGGTCCTTGGTGATGGCGAACTTCATGGAGTTGTCGGGGTTGGAGTCGCGGAGGTTGTACCAGAAGGTAGGGGTCTTGCCAAAGAGCTGACGGCAGCCGATCTCGTCCCAGTAGGTCTTGGCGTTCTCAGCAGAGGGAACAGCCTCGTCCCAGGTCTCGCCAGTAACGGGCCAGCCGGTCTCAGTAACCCAGACGGGCTTGCCAGCGGCGGTGGCGATGGTAGCCTTGTAGGCCTTGTCGAAGAGCTTGCCGGCGTTCTTGATGTCGTTGCCCTTGTCGTTCTCGTAGTAGGGGTACTCATCGACACCGACCCAGTCAATGGCGTCGAGGACGGGCTTGTTGGTGGCGTTTCCCCAGACGTCCCAGGTGTCGACGTGACCGATGGAGACCTTCGACAGAGGAGTGTCCTTGAAGGCGGTCTTGAAGTCGTTGATGAAGCCGACAATGGTCTTGGGGTCGGCACCGACACCAGACTTGTTCTTGACACCGGTGACGGAGTTGCGGTACAGGTCCTCAGAGCCGATGGAGGCACCGATGATGAGGTCGGTCAGCTTGGTGCCGTACTTGGTGACGGCGGTCTTGAGGGCGTTGATCTCCTTGTCGATGTTGTCGGTGCCGGAGGTCCAGACACCGAGGAGGATCTTGGTGTTGGTCTCAATGGCAGCCTCGAAGGCCTCGATGGGGTCCTCGGTGGAGTAGGCCTGGATGTTGGTGTAGAGACGGACGGCGTTGAAGTCGCCGGGGGCACCCTCGAGGTTCTGGGCGGTCTTGAACTCGGCCTCGAAGTCGGCCTTGAACTTGGCAGAGCGGTCGGCCTTGGTGGCACCAGAGTTGAAGCCAAGGTAGTTCTCGGCGGCAGCGGTGGCCGCGAGGGCGCTGATGGCAACGGCGGAAACGGAGGCCTTCATTTTGATGATGTGTGATTACGCGTGTGCAACTGGTAAAAGAATAATCGCTCTCGTGTCGGTCGGGAAGTATCGTAATACGGATAGGCAGCAAGAGAAATCCCAGGGGCTGTTTATTAAGGCTGGGAGATGCTGTGGTTGGTCGGGGACTGTTTGGCTGTGACTAAAACAAATAATAAAGAGTGTGGAATAGTTGGGTTTGTTGTCGAGGACCAAAAAGAATGACTGGCAAAGGGAAGGAGGTGCCAAAGGAGGTGTCAACAACGAGTGGGACAAGGCCGGGTATTAAACACACGAAGAAATTCGGGAGTCCGAGTGAAGGTGGAGTGTGGTGAATGAAGATGGAAGGGGAAGGGGAAGGGGAAAACAATGACGGCCGTCGTATTGGCACGTCACGAAATTAAGGAGGTCCCCGGCTCAGGGGGGACAGTGCGGGGGTCACGTGAAGCGACTGGACCACAGGCCTCTGCTGAATACCTAGTGAGCAGTGCTGCAGACACCTGCTGGAACATCCAAGGCAGGTACCGGGAAGGAACACTGGAGAACCAAGTTTGTTTTCCGGGGCTTCACGAGGGGCTTCACGAGGGCTGAAGGTCGCCCAGCTGGGGCGCGCTGGAGCCACTCCACTTGTGCTGGAAGATCAGCCAAGGCGGTGAATGCAACCACTGACGCAGGGGAACAGACGCTGCGCTGTCGATGCTGCCGCCATGGATTGCATTGACTCGCTCTTATTCACTCGCTCGTGTTGTCTTACGCTGCGTTGTAACTTGTGCATCTGTCATCCCATCTTGTTTGCTTTTTTCCCACACGTCGCGTCGACTCACGGCACTTGAATGACATCGAGATGCCAGACGTGCATCTCAAAACTCGTCCAATCTTCCTTCAAATTCATGGCTCGGACGGGAGTGGCGGATGAGGCGCTTGGCTAATTCCCAGCGGCATTCCACTCACGAGTCACAACCTCCAACAGCCCTGAGCCTTGCCGATGATTCTTACACGAGTTGAAACGTCGCGACATCCAACTGCAAATCGACTAGCTTTGTTCCAGTCCAAGTCACCCGTCTCTTGTGTCTTGAGTTGTGGCTGTAGGCGTTGACGCTGTTGCGTGAGTCTGGTTTGTTTTTCGTGCGTGGAATCGTATCATGCATATTCATGTATGCATCAACCAACATCTCTTAAGTGCATATGCACAGCCCCTGAGCAACTTACCACTGAAGTCGAGCAATGCCATGATCGAACAATGATCTCAACCAAGCCTTGACATGTTTACCAAGCCTGTCTTTTCCATGATTTCTTTACCTTGGCTATGCGACTTCCTTTGACGCCAAAAGTAAGCAAGGCGCAGCGGCTGTTCTCCCACCGGCAACTTGCTGGCCGGCTGCCTCCGCCTCGGACACCCGCACGTACGGGGCCGAATCGGTGCCCGCGGACGACACGGCCGAGACGCGGGGCTTTTTGCACAGCTCAGGGGCAAGCAACTTGCAGCGCCGTTCAGCCAGGTTCTGCATTCTCAGTTCTACACTACAGTTCTACTTCAGCTTTATCTCTTGATACCCTATTCCCTCCCAAGCATCGAGGTTCTCGAACTCAGCCATGCCTACGCGTTGGTAAAAGTCGTTCCCAGCGTAAACGACCATGAGACCGACCCCCAACTTCTCGCCGTCTCGTGATATTGTCCCAAGAAACAAATCTGCATCTCTCTTCCCTGTACTTCTTTCCTGAAAGCATCCTCGTCCAAGTCGGGAAACTTATCACATCCTCCCGATATCACATCACCGTCCTCATCGGCTTGGTCCGCACCTAAGTCGTCGGCGTTCATCATGCGGCAGTGGAGTATCACATGTCTTGGGACCCTTGTCCCGAGAGTATCCCATCCCTTGACCTTCGCATGTTCCTTTTGAAACATTTCGGTGTACTTCACCTGCCGGCTCAGCGATGCCCAAGACCAGCTCGGTGCTAGGTCTGACCTTTGTGACTCATCCTCTTCCTTGCCTGCATCCATGGGCTTATACCAAGCAAGCAGCTCAATAAACCACTTTGTCCACAACCCGAAGTAATTACTATCCTCCCACAAACCCTCGAGCTCCCTCGTTATCCCCTTCAAAGCGCTCAGCCTATCATTAGGATCACTCAGCGACCGCCGACTATACTGCCACACAACAGTCTTCCACAAGTACGTCTTCTCCACATCGTCATTGCCAAATAGTCCAGCATTGTTCTCGCTGAAGCTAGTCCACGGCAGTCCTTCCAATGGTTGCAAATACTCCAACGCGTCGTCTCCCCCAACGACGCTCTGCAGATCAAGCTCTTTACACTCCCAAAGCAGCTCATACTCCGAGAATATGAGTAACCGCGACGAGAGCATGAACTCTTGAAGCACCCAGCCGCGCTCATCCAGCGTATGCTTCGGTTCATGGGGCCGCGATCGAAGATACACCGTTCCCTTTCCCCTAGCCCCGGTCCCGACTACCTTCACTTCCGGGAGATATGTGTTTGTCTGTTCCAAGAACCCATGTCTTGCCCTCTTGGCCGTTCCCGCCGCGACGGTGATGGCAGCATTTTTGTAAATCGTCGCCATCCTCCCAACCTCTTTTTCCTTGTCCCTGTCACAGTCCTGGATGATGCAGAAAGCGTCCACCCAGAGGTACCTGAATCCGAGCATCCTCGTCACCTTGACCGCGTCTCGAACCGACTTCTGCGGCGTCTCTTCTCTGATACCGTCCTGCGCAGACATTCTCGTCAGAGTCCGCCTACGCAAACGCACTTTCTGTTCACCGCCCCAGCAGTAGCTCAGCGCGATGTACTCTCCTCGTTTCTCCGTCTCATTGACGAATAGATGGAGAGACGGGTTGGCTACGGTGCCCACGTCGAGGACGCGGGAGGGCAGAACGGTGTTGCGAGAGAACTGGCATGCTTCGTGCTTCTTTGCGTTTTTGCATTCATCATAGAGCCGTCTGGCCTTGGTGAGGACTGTCTGAGTACTGACGTCCCTCTTCAGGGGTCGGCGAGGAATCAATGCCGCCATGGGATCGCCTTCAAAATTCGTCAGTACGCGGAATGGCATAAAATCAGGACTATGAAGACGCCTCCCACCTTGTATCGCGTAGGGGTGAATACATATCACAATGTGGTCTGTTTTTGGTGTGAAGTGTCCCTCCAAAACGTTGAAGGCGTGTCCACCTGTGGTTCCAGCTTTGCCCGCTGGACGGCGATTTCGAAAGACCAGCGGTTCGTTGCTGAACCACCCCGTCTGTTTGTCTTCCTCTATCTCGACAGAGTCAGCTATCAAGAAGCAGGACGGACAGCCTGACCCAGTATTGACCGATTTGATCAACTCCGTGGAAGTAAAATGACGAAATCCAGCTTCGGAGTTGAGTCTCCTTAGACCTTCGTCCGAAAACATGAGCCTGCATCTCGCGCAGGCAGTATTTTGGTCCGAATAATTTCCGCGGGTCCTTTTCGAAGATGGGTAGTCCTGAGCTTCAGAACCCATCGTCGACCTACCTCGGCGATTATCCGATCTATGGGGGAGCGTTAGACTCATAGTTGGCACTGCAAGCTAGCAGTTGAGACTAGACCATAGAGCGCGAATAGACCAGGGAGTTTGAGGGTACGAGATGAACCCTCTCAAAGATTGAGACGTAATCTGAGAAAGCACGCCCGAAGAAGTCCACAATCGCAATGAGAGAGCCGCTGAGGGCGCCATCGAGTCTGCCCTGCACTTATGTGGTGTTCCCTCCAGGGGATGGCTGGCCGAGGCCCATGTGGGCTGTGTCTGCCTGCAGGAAGGCAACCAGGCTAGCATGCACGAATGCCAAAACAGGGCGAATATTCAGGCAACCATTGCGACATTGGACAAGGCAATTGTACAGCTTGCGTTGGTCAAATGCGACCATGTATCTTGCCTTACTTTGCATCTATCTATTATGTGAACAAATTGCAGTGCGTGGGGGTTCTCAGGATCGAGGGGAAAGTACCACGAACGGCTCAGGGAGTAAGATAGTGAGAGGGGAGAAGAGAAACAACTCAATTGTATCAGGGTATTATCAAAAGAGTCCAAGATCAAATCATCAACTCGTCGCAGTCGTCAAAACACAGAAAGGAAAGCTTTCACAGCGTCGCATGAGCGCGCTGCCATTCGCAAAAGCAAAACAATTGACCGCCCGATCCAAACGCCCCCTTTCAACCGTCATCCACAACTAGTCCTGCGACTCGTCCATGTCTTCCAAAGTGTCATAATTCTCGTCGAAACCAATAGCAGCAAGGTTCTTCTTCACACTCTGTTGGGAACTCATTTCCTATCATGATGTATGAGCACATAACCGTCAGAGGGATCGGGAAGGCGGGGGATAACATACCACCTCAACGGTTTTCTGGATGACATATCTAGTCACGAGCACCTTCTTACCCTGGCCGAGACGAATGGCGCGAGCAATCGCCTGGTTTTCGACGCTCGGGTTCCACTGCAACTCGACGATGAAGACACGGTCTGCGCAAGTGAGATTCAGGCTGGTAAAAGAATCATCCAGTTAGACATGCTTTCGAAAGTTGGGAATGGGGACATACCCAAAAGCGCCGGTGCCAGTCGTCATGATGAGAACCCTCTTCTCGTCATTCTTTGCGAAATCCTCAAGCATGTCCTGTCTCTGACGGAGGGAGCAATCACCATCGATCCGAAGGTAGGGCACCTTTGCGGCGTCGAGATGTTGCGCTACCAGATGAAGAGTCCTTGTCCAACACGAGAAGATGATGCTGAAATACGTCAGTGAGGGTTCCAACCAAATGGTCTCAAGCACCCCATCGCTTACCTCTTGTGGTCATTAAGGCCAACTTGGACGTCTTCGGTCAACGCCTTCATCTTGGTAGAGTGCCCCGTCGCGTTGAAGTAAATCTCATCATCCCTCTTAGAGCCAGCTTGAGCCGGCGCATCGACCATCTCCACGTCTCCCGAGCCCCCGGGTCCATCGACCCTTACAACCGGGACACCAGAAGGCAGCGCACGCTGCGCCATGGCGGTTTTCATCCAGTTCTCGCATACAGGGCAGTGCCTCGCTTGCGGGCTTGCCGTGCCGGGGGAATAATTAGACTGATCGAGGCACTCGGAGCAGAAGACGTGCGCGCATCGCTCTTCGAACTCGTTCCGCAGCCGGCTAGACCCCAGGACCGGCATCGGCTGGTGGCACCCGGAGCAGGTGATCTCCGCATTCTGACCGAGGGCGCTGACGACGGCCTCGCGTTCGTCCAGGCGGTCCATGCGGTACGCCCGACGGTGCCAGGAGAAGGGCTTCTGGAACGTCCCGTGGTTGCACAGGATCCGCAGCTGGAGGTTCGCCTGGAACAGCCCAAACTTGGAGCTCTTCTCCACCTCGCCGACCTTTTGCTTAATCGTCCGCATCAGGATCTCCTTCGTCTTGTCGTATTGATCGCGCTCCGCTGGGCTGAACTCCAGCTTCTTGGTGATTTCCTTGAGGCCGGGGAGCTTCAAGAGCTCCTTGGTTCGCCGCAGACACAGGGAGTCAAGGAGCATGATCAGCCGTTCTTTGACTTTCTCAGGTTCCTCCTCGTTCTGTTCGAAGGGCAACTCGATGTATCGCCGGAACTTGGCGGGCTCATCAAACGGCTTGGCGCGGATGAAGGCGAAGAGGGCGCCGATGTCCGAGAGCTTGTTCTGGATGGGCGTCCCGGTGAGGCACCAGCGGGAGTTCGCGTGTAGATCTCGACAGGCGTGGTAGAATGTTGTCGCGGGGCGGCGGATGATGTGGGCCTCGTCGAGGACGACGCGGTACCAACCGATCTTGTGAAGCAGAGAAGACTTCTTTTCGAACTCTGCTGAGAGGGTGTTGTAGGTCGTGACAACGATGTGGGAGTTCTTGATCTTGTCAATGTCTTTCTCGCGGCCGGGCCCGTGATACTTGATGGTTCTCAGGTTGCCCGAGACGTGTCTGTTGTTCATTAGTCTAACCCTACGATGTCTTGGGATGTTAACTTACTTGTCTATCTCGTTGGTCCAGTTGTAAATGAGAACTGCAAATGTCAGCAATTCTGTGACTAGCACCCTGCATGCGTTAACCTACGAGCAGATGACACGACCACCAACGTCGAGCCGGAATAGCTAATATCCTTGAGCTTGTCTTCGTTACCATTCTCCTTCTCTGCCCACTCTTGTCCCCTCTGACGAGTCTTGACAATTAGAGAAAGGATAGACAGGGACTTGCCCATGCCCATTTCGTCTGCCAGAATACCTCCGCCTCGCTCTTCTGGCCTGACACGATGCTTGACGTTGGTGATCTTGTGGCGGTACCTAGATCTGTTAGCTCAACGTATACGCAACAAGAGATGGGTGCGAATGTACCAATCACTTCCGTCAACCTTGACGGGCTGCCAAAGGCGATATCTATCCGCAATTTTGCCAGACTCTCTATCCAACATGAACGAGAGTGCTTCCTGCTGATGTCTGGAGCTGGTCAGTAAACAGGAACGGCGGCGTCTCGCTGAATACACGCACCTTAGAAGTTGATTTTT
The DNA here is from genome assembly GCA_014705045.1 of Colletotrichum theobromicola. Taxonomy (NCBI): domain Eukaryota; kingdom Fungi; phylum Ascomycota; class Sordariomycetes; order Glomerellales; family Glomerellaceae; genus Colletotrichum; species Colletotrichum theobromicola. Next base: position 101,207 of record JABGLZ010000595.1, on the reverse strand, counting down.
GAGTCCCTCACTACCGTCCACCTTGTCGAGATCCCTGTGCTTGTCCAAAGACTTGTACACCTCAAGCATCATCTTCCTCAGATTCTCTTCTCTCGGCTGCCTCTTTGCGGGGCCGCCGGTGCCGACCTCCCTCACTGCCTCGACGGTGATGTCGTCGACGCCCTCAAGGTGAAGCACGTGCGGGTTGTCGTACTCCACGTCCTTCCTGGGATGCGCTGGCTTTTGCAACCAAAGCTTACCTTCCGACAACTTGTCGCCAACATCCTGCGCGGATCTTCTGGGTCCGTAGACGTTGATGTCGACCTTGACCATCGCTTCAACGGGCTTCTTGGCGCGGCCGATGGTTTCTCGGAGGGTGGCGGTCAGCGCGATGGGCTCGAATTCAACGCCAATTCGGGAGAGCAGCGGTGACAGTGTCTTGCCGGGGCCGGAGCGCAGGTAGCCAAACTCGGTTTTGTCCTTATCTTTGAAGGCGAGGAGGACGTGTTCTTGTTGCTCTGAGAGTTCGAAGCGTTGGTGGTGTGTCTTGCCCGCGTTCATTGCCGCTACAAGCTTCGAGTCGATGACAGCCATTTCACCTATCAACTTGACATCCATATTGTAGAGCTATTATTGTGAGTTGATATTCTCATCGCGAAAGTGAAGAGGAGTTGAGTTGGGTGAAAGTAGGAAATGATTAGCATACCATCCCGTAGCAGACTTTGTCAAGATCCTCATCCCCAGCCGATGAACATGAATCTGAGCCAGTGACGATAGACTCGGGATCCATAGAAGGGGAATGGGTGGCAGGCATAGAGTCTGCAGATGAACCTGAACCAGAGGGCGATGGCTGAGATACGTACGATTCACCGGGAGAAGGCATCGTCATATTTTGGTGGCCCCATTCTTCCAGGTCGAATTCTAGGTTGTATGGGTTGTCTGCTGTACCAAGATTTAGGTTTAGATTTCTGAATTGGTCGGCGGGATCGAATTGTGTGTTGTCATAACCGGGGTTAGGACCATTGGATAGGATGCCGTTGAAGACATCGGTCAGAGACGAGTAGTCCTCGAGGACGGGGGTGTCGTGTGTGTAATCCATGCCCATCCCCATGCCCTGGAATGGGGTATGGCGAGGGTAGGTTCCCGTGTAGTCATCGTTGCTCTGGTAAGAGGACCCTGAAATTGAACCGTGAGGGGAAATGAACGACGGGTCGGGGTATTGGCTGAGACCATCGTCGTCTACATCGTTGAGGAGACGCTTGAGAGACATGTTGGTTGACGGGCTCGGCGTTGATGTTGACGGGAATGCCTGTCCCGATTGTCGGTGGGTGGTTGTGTTCATGATTTCGTCAAAGTCTTCGCAACCAGTGCTGAAGAGACCATAACCAGATGATTGGGGGAATTCCAGTTCAGTCAATCAGGCTCGCGGCCTGAATAAGAGGCCGGGCGAACCACTTTTGAGCACATGATGGTCGGTGACGTGAGGCATCGAAGGCGACTGTTTGCTGTGCATTTCTGGCGCGTCCTAACGGTCTCGTGAGGCGCAGTGCGGACGATGGTTTGCGTAGTGCATCGTGCACTCCGAAGAACGCTGAGCTGTTCCTGCCCCCGTTCCATAACGCATCCATCCCCCGCCGTCCCGTCCGCCAGGAACAGGAACCCAACGTAATGCATGGGAAGGGATGCCAAAGGGGGAGGGACAGCCCAGCGGGCATTAGCGGGCTTCGGGCTCGTGCGAACCACGAACCAACGGTACGCATGGTGGTCCGCAGGGCTCCGTACTGGCGTAAGGGACCCGTGGACACCGGCACTCGCAGTCTTCCATCACTGTGGTACCCAGGGGGGGGCCCTCTGGGGGCTGGTGTTTTTTCCACTTTCCCAGCCCTGGAGCAGCGTTGTGTGTGTACGCAGTACGGAGTATGTGTCGTGTGCTGTGCTGTGCTTCGGGTTGTTTGTGTGCGTGCGTCCACTGTTTGCACTGCCTCCCCGAGGAGCCGCAGCGGGACCACGGCCACATCTCTACCCCTGTCTGTCTGCTCTCACCGTCGGGACCTCCTAGGGGCTCCGCCACAGCACCTTAGGAGCGCTCTCCTACACTACTGCGAATGCCGCCGCAGTGCCAGCGGTGGCCTCTCGGTGTCCCCCGACCGGGGGAATCAAGAGCCTCAATGACGAGGAGGGGTCAGTTCCCACTTGCCGATGCTTGTTTCTCTTGGAATCTTCGGAGAGGGCTCCGACGATGTTGGGGAAGATGACGTATCGTTTAGACCTCGTGATGCTTTCTTTCATCTATCCTGCTCCGAGGATTCATGGGGCAGTTGTTGAATCTACGGTGAGTACCGATGAGAGACAAGACACAAAGAGACATAGAGACACGCAGAAGCAGACCCAGAAACAAGACCCCTGTCTGTTGACTCGGCTGTCACTAAGGGATCCAAGACAGAAAACTGCCTGACAGCCTCAGAAAAGTACACTGCAGAAATGGGTGGGATATCACCCCTCACGCATCTCCAATCCCCAAAGAGATCTCCTCAAATCCCCCTCATAAGGCTTCATAAGGCGTCCGGCGGGGGAGGGGTCGCAAGGTGGCCGGAGCAGCCCGCGCGTCTGCGCGTCCCCAAATGCCATGCTGCTGCTTGTGACTTCTGGACATGGGGGGGACGCATAATGCAGCCCTTTCACCAGTCTCCAGCCTTCAGACCGCAGCCCCGTTCAGGGTTGTGCGGGCTCTTCTCAACTCAATGCCAGAGAAGTGGCTTGTGTGGACCGCAAGACATCATCAGCGACGAGAATACGTGGAAAGATGGAGAGCGAAGCTCGCGGTGGCAGTGCTGTTCGGCTGCCTAGCGCCTCATCACCCCTGCCGATTGTTGTGTCCTTACCCCTGTCTCTCAGGCGGGCCAGCGACATCATCAACACCAATGGGCCACCTCGTGTCCTCGACGTTGAGGTGACAGGGGTTGCTCAGACGGGGTAACATTTTTCGGGATACCGCCTGACTGGCTGCCTCTCTCTCTGTTGTCGAGAAACGCATCAGCCTCAATGATGTCGACTGCTCGGATGGTCCCGTTGTGTGGGATTGCGGGTTCCTCTGGACCCTTTCTTTCCAGCCTAGTCTCGTCTATCTTCCTTCTTTCATTGATTTCATTCTTGGATTCTGCAATGTCTTCCAGCTAGCTCTTTGTTGTGTTGGCTGGTGAACTCAACCGAGAATATTGAACCCACAGCGCCGGCCTTGGGTGTAATCCACGGGCCCCGAGTCAGCAAACACCCCCGGAATCCCACCGGCGAAAAAAGCCATGTCCAACGGCCCCGGATCCGGCAGCTTCCGTTACGGAGCGGAAGCCGGCCTTCTCGCAAAAAACGCCGAAAAGTTCAAGGCAACTCTCAATACCAAAGATGCCGAGGAGTTTGAGAGCAGCAGATTGGATCTCGTCCGCCGAGACCTGTATCAACTGCAAACCCAGCAACATGCGACGAAGAACCTCATGAACATGAAGAGGGTGCAGAGGTTTCTCGACGGGATGGCTGCTCTGCAGCAAGTACTAACAGAGTTGGGCTTTCAAGAAGTGGACAGTATCATGGCATGTATCTGGGGCCCGATGAGGTTCTTCTTCAAGGTGTGTCCTACTCATCGTGCCTATTTGTGATTGTCAATTGGTCGCACGGGTACTAATACATTGTACCTTACTCAGTCAACCAATGTCAACGATCGGGCCTTTGACGATATCCTCGACGTCTATCACCGCGTCGGCCTCAACATCCCACGATTCACGGATTATAGGCATGTTTTCGAGACATCGCAAAACAGCATCATATGCCTAGTGAACACGTATAAAGATGTCCTCAATTTCCATTCAACAGCCTACAAACTCTTTTCGCTCCGAAGTCAGCGTAGGCTACCTATTATCCTCTTGCTCCATCGTGTAATATTGGCAATCTGACTTATTCCATAGTATGGGCAAAACTTCACAGAGCGACCTGGAAAGACCTCAACACAACCTTCGACCACATATCCTCGAACCTCCAGCTCCACAGGAAATGCATAGAAGACCACGGTTCTTTCTTGCATCGCATCGATTCAGGCTTCGACGACCCATGGAGAAACAATCCGGATCGTGACCGCCCCGACGAGTTTCGAGCTTACAAGCAGGCTTACAGAGACTCCCAGAAGGATTTCAAAAAGGAAGAACATAAGCGTAAACGCGAGCAAAAACTCAAGATAATCAAATGGATCTCGGCATTGACCAAGAACGATACCCTCCACAAGACATTTCAGAGCACACGCAGCTACTGTCCAGAGAACGGCGAGTGGCTCTGGCACCAGCACGATGAGGTCTCCAACTGGATGCGAGAAGACATCCCCGGAGAGTCGACCATCTGGATACATGGCCCCCGAGGCATGGGCAAGACAATCCTCGCGTCCCATGTCATAGACCGTCTCGGCGACTTCGCCAAGATGGGCCACGAGGTGCCTTCCGACGCCAAAGTCTGCTACTTTTACTGCCAAGAGGATATCTCTGAAGACGAGAACTACGTTGGCGAAAGCAACAACAACCTTGGCATCTTGCGAGGAATACTTCACCAACTTGTCGACTTGGCCCAAGTTCCCGACGACGACGACGACGACGAAGCCCCCGAGCAAAATATCACGAACAACAACCTGGCTATACTACCCCTCTGCGAAGATAAAATCACGACGTCGGGTGGTTCAACTCTCTCCAACCCAGAAGTCGCACAGTCCCTGATCGAGGTCTTCTTCGAGAACACCTCGCGCCAGTACGTCGTCATCGACGGGCTAGACGAATGCAAGGCCCACAGCGAAATCAATCAGACTGTCAACTTCTTCACAAAGACGGTAAACGCTTGTGAAGAATTGAACCAGGGACAGTTGCGGGTGATGTTCGTGAGCCAGTCGAGCAAGGAGATCCGTAAGTGTATGGAGAAGAACGGCCTGTCGCTTGATTCAGGGGGTTCGGGGGGCTCAGGGGAGGTTGGGCTGGATGCAAAAGAGAACTCCGAGGACATCCGAAGATATGTAAAAAGCAAGTTGACTTCCGCGAACGGGGACAGGTTCAACCTGTTTGAACAGGAGAAGCAAGAGATCGAAGACAAGATCTTATTCATGAGCGAAGGTACGTCAAGAACGGACAATGCAAACGATGAGTCCTGACAAGCGACTCAGGCTACTTTCTATATGGCCATCTGGCGGTGGAGAACATCCTTAAGCAACCTAATAAGGCAACCCTTCTCGAGAAGCTGAAGCCGGGAATGCTTCCGAAGGGTATCAAGGATCTGTACGTTCTCCTCTTTGTTTAAGTTTCCTCGCTACACCCAGCCGATGCGATTTCCATACTTGAAACATAAGAGCTGACATCACTCTAGGTACACCCAACTGCTAGCAACCCTGAGAGATCGTCTCGAGAAAAATGAGACCTGGGATATGGGAAAGCAGCTTCTGGGCTGGCTCATCTGCGCTCACCGCCCCCTGAAATTGCACGAAATGGACGCGATTCTTTCCTTCAACCCAGACAGAGACAGAGAGGTAATAGAGTTCGACCTACACAAGCTTCGGGAAGGCGTCACCGACCTCCTGGGTTCTCTGGTGCAGGTCTTGCCCGGGGACAATATCCGCCTCATCCACTCCACGGCCAAGAAGTGAGTTACCACAACATTACAGCATGTCTGGCAGGATGCTAATATGACCAAAGATATCTCGCCGATACCGACGACTTTGACGCGGAGTCAGTCCAATGCAAACTCGCGACCCTCTGCCTCCACTACCTGTCCCTCCGCTGCTTCGTCGCCAACGACTACAACGAATCCGAACGACGGGAGCAAATCGTCAAAGGCTACTTCTCCTTCCAGGACTACGCAATGTCCCAATGGTACAAACACATCATCAAAGTCATTGAGAGCTGCCGCTCCCTCTTCGACACCAATGGCCCCCACTTCCAGAATCCAACCGCCGCCGCCTTCCAAGTAGCCGTCGAAAAGTTTGTCTCCTCTCACGACAATGACCTCAGGTCACTTCCCGAGACCGACCCCCCCTCGGAACTCGACCGCAAGTACATCGACAATTTCAAAGACCTCGACTCCCTCTACCCCCTCCTCTTCCGGCTGTGGAGCCATATCTACGCCCACCAAAAAGACACCACAGACGAGCGCAATAAGGTAGGTATTGCTCGCCTAGACGATACTCTCAAGGGTCATCGGGCCGTTATAGAAAAGGAGTTCAAGCCGGACAGCCAGACGGTCAACAAGGACACGATGGAGGACTACTACGGCCCCAACCTCTTCAAATGCTCCCGCACCCTCTGCAAGTTCTTCCACCACGGCTTCAACAACAAAAAAGACCGCGACTCCCACCAGAACCGCCACGACCGGCCGTACCCGTGCCCGCTGGAGAGCTGCGGATTCGCCCCCGTCGGCTTCTCCTCCAACAAGGACCGCCAGCGGCACGTACGGAACTACCACCCCGAGTTGACCGACGGGCCGTCCCAGTTCCTGGTGATGAGCCGGCGCCTCGAGACGGCCAAGTTCGTGTGCAACATCTGCTCGAAGAGCTTCACGCGCAACATCAACCTCAAGGGCCACGAGAGGAGTCACTTTGGGGAGAGGCCGTACGCGTGTTCGCACTGCGGCAAGGCGTTTGCGAGGCTGAATGACTGTCGGCGGCACGAGAGGATTCACACGAGGAATCGTCAATGAGTCGGTGATTCATGCTTTTTCCGTGATTCGGAGCGGTGTTTGGAGTTTTATTTGCTATTCAAGGGGAGATTTATGGGAGAGTATATAGGCAGGCAACAAGTTAAGGGCCTCAACTTTGTAATGGACATTCACTAGCATATCAGAGATATCAAATATTATTTTTGTTTCAAAACAAAACGCTCCCAGCATCGCTTTGAGACTCAGCTCGAACCGAGATCATTTCAAAATGACTGAAGGATACGGCGGATGGTTTGCAGGTGGCACTGGAGGCGCTGATTCCTCGGGTCAAGGCACTTCAGGCTCTGTACCCGTCAACGGTCCTCGTCCCGTTTAGACGGGATGCTATGAGCAGAATCACGGCCCCGTTTATGAGTTAGCAGTTTGTCACAACACCAGGCTTAACATAGTAGTATCTTAGTATACAGGTACTTAGCATGCAATCACTGCTTCTAGTCATCTGATTCGAGCCCAATCGTGCCCTTGTATGCATGATATCTATGTATGCATGATATATATGAGAACAAGAGCATGTCAAAACTGCCTCTCTTGAATCACTTGCTGTTACGTTGGCTCCGATTTGGTCCGGTTTGACGATTCAATATCATTGTGTTCCCCTGAAGACGATCAAGGAAGTCGTTGAGCTGACAAACTGTCACAACAGCGATCAGCGGGTGGCCAGGCCAATCCAAGATTTTGTCGAACCCCAACTACCGATAACCTCCGAAGATCAACTGAACCAAGATGCAAGATCGATACCCTGGTACTCGCTTCGCCCGCGCCACAGTCTGACCATGCCACAAACTGCCATGACCGCATGCGAGGTTGTACATTTCAACCGAGCTAAAGCCGTGGTGCCGACAGTGTTCCAAGAAACCCGCCGCAGGATCGGCGCCGATCAACATCCCGAGGCACGGCCGGTGAGCATATGAACGGGGCGCCATCACCACCGGTAGCGTAATCGTGAGCTTTTTCAACTTTACCTGACTCTTATGACGATTGGGCCAGAAAGAAAGCAAGCTGGTGTTAGGAAGAGTGCCTAAACAGTCACCCCAGAAGCAAGACTTGAGAAGACCGTTGATATCAACAACTAGGCGTCTGGGAGCAAAAGCTTGTTGCTTTCATTATCCCAAAGATTAAAAGCTCAGCGATCATCATGTTGCCGGCGCGGCGGTAGTCAGTCTGCGGGATGTTATCCGTCCCTGAAGAATGGCGCTTCGACACCCAAAGAGCCGCGCCCGAACAAAGACCGCCCGCTCACCATGACTCAACGTGGCGTGGTAGAGCGGACGTTGCGAGGCGGTCGAGTCCAGGAACGGCAATCCGCAGCATTGCTGGCCACCGATGGCGGTTGTAGCTGTTTTAGCAAGCATGGCGGACATGGCCCCTTGGCGGTCGCCCAATTACGCCAGGCCTGGTTCAGCCATTGCCAGAGACAATTGGTCCTTCGCCTGCGTGTCATGAGCGCCGTTTGGCTTAGCGCGGATGCTAGCAGCGGCGAAGAACAATTATCCGTGGCATAGAACGATGGCCGTGGACCGCATCCTTTGTATGTGCGTGTGGGTGTGTGGGCCGCAAAACTAGAGGCATAATGAAGCCACAGCGTGCTTCTTGTTCGAGAAAGCGCGCTGTCAGGGCAAGAGAACCAATGGTAATGACTGTGGCGAACGGTGATTGCCCAGAGCTACGCTGTTTTAGCCGAGCAATGTGGCGAGTGCATCTCAACGCGATGCGAGTTGAAGAATTTGCAGGCGATCTGTGTATGGTTGGCGATATTGATGATGACGAAGGTAGTACCGAATTGAAGTGAGTTGCCTCATTGTGCGCGGTGACGCAGGATGGGAGTATTCGTTCAGACTGCCTCTTCCTGGATGACGCCTACGATGAGACCAACCTGCCGGTAAGTGTGGGAGCATTAGAAAATGCGTGTATGGTGTGTGGCAGCCGTGACGATGGGCCAGGCCGATTGCTCCCATCGGATAAGCACCAATGTTCTGTCCCTTCGCACAACCCATTCCCACTTCCCGCTGCCCGCCGTTGGCTTGTCCAAAGAAGCGTCGTCACATTCGCAGTTGTCGTCGGTTCCAACACACAATGTTGAGTAAACCGGGCCCCATTGCAACGGATACGGGGGCCAGAGCGCTCGGCGGTTGGGGCTTGCCTGGAGACAAGCGGAAGAATCGGCACTTTGATCAGCTCTGGTCCGTTGAGACGACCGCCGGCAACCGCATGTCGGGCGGGTCCATGGTTCGGATTTCTAGTTCCAACCACCAGCAGTAGGGTATGGTGCTGCGGTAGTCGGACTTGGCGTTGGTGCGACTACGTTGGCTTCGTCGTCGTTACGGAGCTGGTCGATTTCTGAGTCGACCTTGGCGTGTCGAACCGGGAAGGCAGCTGTAAGCTGTGACGAAACGTCTGGTTCGGTTTCCGTCGCCTCTCATTAGACGATTCCATGATTAGATGGATAAGCCCTGACAAACCAGAGGCGAAACAAAACTGCGACCCCGGCGGCCATAATTGACAATATGTCTGATAGACCAACCAAGGGCGAACCCCGACAGGACGACGTCACCGTCACGAAACACGATGTGAGTTACAAGCAGATGTTTTTGGGAATAAGCAGCATGAGATATGCATGCAGGCGGCGCCGACAGGAGCTATGGGCAAGCTTCTCCAAGTCAGCAAGCTCCGAGACCAAACGGCGGATGACTGCCGAGGAACGACAGTAGGCAGTAGGATCCCGTATCCTATTCCAGCCCCATTCCGAGAAGTAGCACCCATTCTGCTATTCCATTCGATCCGCCCAACTGGCCCAGATGACTGGAGCAATGATTGAAAGGAAGGGACTGATCGGCAAATAAGAGCGAGGCCGAGATTGCTTTCCCCAATTCCCGAAGATGCTTGCCAGTCGTGGCTGGTCTGAGAACAGACAGAAAAGTCCGGGGTAGACAGGGATGCCGCCCGCCCGGGATTCATGCCAGGGGTGTCAGGTGCGCACTCTCGGGGATGACGGCCGGCTACATTTGAAGGAGCCAAGACGCCCTCATATTCCTTTCAACTCGATGGCGTTGGAATGAGTTGCTGGTCAGTTCGATTTGGGGTAGGAGTTGGGGACTTGTGTCCGGGGCTGGGATGGCTGGCTGCTAGCTCGGTTGGAGAACCATTTCACGTCGTTGATACTTGCCGTACCGTGTGAGCCTTGGTTTCTAAAGGGAGCCAATGGGCAAGCTTGGATAATCTGGAGGACTGCTACTACCATGCCACCCATCCATCCTCGAAGTGTGAGCGGATTTGGGGTCAAGGTGTGTGTGTGGCCCTAGTTGCCATGCAGGGTTCGAGAAACGTGGATGGGGATGGTGGGCAGCCAGACGTGGTCCAGGAACGCTGGCTGTCGTTGCCGATTTGTCACTGGCGCTCGACACCGTCAACTCTTGAGGCAACCCATCAGTGTTGACGTGATAGGTTGGGAACATTGGGAAGCAAAGGCAACCCAAACGGACGAAGCTGCAAGAAGGCGGTTTCCATCCCGTCAGTCGCTCAACCAGGTAAAAGCCGACTGGCCGTCTGATGGAGATGGATGGATGGACGGATGCCCTCTTGCACAGCCTCACCATTGTCCCTGATTCCAAGCGTGTAGCAGTGACATGTCCAACCCGAGATCAGTGTGGATCTGCAAAGGGCTCAAGGCAAGACGAATGAAAATGAAGGCTCCCGTACCAGCGGCTGCAGCGCTGCAGTCGACGCGGAGGCATGGATCTCGGCGGACCAGACGCATTGCTTTCTTGCGTCGCGGCGTTGGTCGGACTCCAGAAGTAAATGCAGAAAACCTTTGGTTTCCTCCAACCTCAATCAAAAGTCCATGGCGGTGGACCTCTGCAACCGAACCAAACGAGTGTTGCTAACAATATTAGAAGCAGCATCCAGGGGGAGCATGCTTTGCCGCTGGGGTACGGTCGCAGAAAACAGTTACATCTCCGGCCTGCGGCTAGGATAAAGTCCGCCGCCGCTCGATTAGAGTAATTTGGGGAAAAGTTGGAGAACTGTGCTGCTGTCTGGAGAAGCTCTGCTGTGCCGAGCGATGAAGCTATGTCGTACAGACGGCTGATTCGATAAGCTGTCTGATGCCGGAGGAATTAGACCTCTCCTGCAGTGCCTATTCTCCGCTACCCGGCACAAGCTCAGGTTTGGCAAGCAAACCGTTGTCATCCAATTCGCGAGCAGCGTGTGGGAAGCTGTCGATGCTCCTCGCCGTTAGACACAAAATCAATCTCTTGTCTAGCGTCCGAGATGCAGCAAAACAACGCGGAATGGACAAGCTTCAGAGCTCGGAACACCAAGAAACGCATGAGAACACGCTCCTGAGCAAGCTTTCTCGCCTTGTCAAGCGGAAGCTCCGCAGACAAGCTGCTAGGATTCGTCGAGGCTGAGGTACATATGATGACCACAGCAAAATCCTTGTAGTCGTTCCACCGACAGCACCATGATCCATCCCCACACGGTCGCAGATGGTGCTTGGTGTGTGCTGAGATGTTTGATGCTTGTCTTCCGTCAGGACCCTTCACTTGATGGCGGAAAAGTGCCAAACCGTTGTGTATCCAGATCGGCGGAAAAAGTCGAGTTGTTCAGAGCTGGAAGAGGAACCAAGAACGGGTGATTGACCGCCCTGCATGCAATTTGAAAATTTAATAGTGAGCGTAGTGGATGGGATACGCTGGCAAGTAGATCGCCATGCGACGTTTGTCGAGTGTGGCAGCTGGCTTCAAACATTCGGACTAAAGGTATCCGTTCCTGACAAACGAGAGGCGAGTCACCACCTTTGACGTGGTTGGTGAAGACACCAATTAGGCATTTTTACCCTCGTCGCCATCATGGGCCACAGCGTGATGCTGCTCACCGTCTTCTCGTAAAGGGCCCTGGACCCAGTCGCTCGGTGAAGTTTGGTGTCAGAGATAGAACAGCCGCAGCGGTATCCCGTGATCGATGCCGTGAAAACGCTGACGAACTAGAGGGCGCCACCGGGAGGGCTAAAACAGCGTACGCGAAGCCGTGCCACAGCTGTATGTTTCTTACTTCCTAGGGCAAAAGACACAAGGGCAGAGACATGCTCAGATTCGACTCAACAAGCAACTTTCTCAAGAGGTATCGCTTGACTGCGTCTAGGTTGGCACACTGGCAGCGGTTTATCAAAGGGATGAATTGTCCATGGAGTTAGGGCAGCCATTGTTTCGATGACACCAAATCCCTGAGATAGCAAGTGGTGAACGAGGTCACAAGGACAGCAGACGAGGGTGTGCAACAGGGGTGGCATGTTAAGCCGTTGATACCCCATATCGCTAGGCTGGCTGTGGTGCCCTGACCGGTCCGGGCGTCGTTGTGGGCAAAGGTAGTAGCTTTGTGTAGCGTGGGCGCTGTCAAGATATTGGCGGCATCGCCGGCGTCTGTGTCTGGACGCCCAGCCGTTTCTATTGCTGGGATGGCAGCAAGATTCGTTTCAACGTTGTGGGCTGGACGACGCAGAGCATCAGGCCTTCCAATCTCGCAAACTAGAAGGCATGGGCGAGGTAACCGAGCTCCGAAGAGAGTTTGGACATGTCTGGCGCTGGGCTGGCATAGGCACCATACAACTTCAATGTCCCACGGTCTACCGGAAATCGCGCGTAGCAAGCCCTGCAACGGGTCTGGAGACTGACGGGCTTCCTCCCGACATGACCTATCGTTACCAGGAGGTTATTGCGAGGGCTCCTGAGGGGCCACAAAAGTCCACCCGGGCGATTCGCTGGCGTCCAAGGAAAAGAGGATGGCCAAGCCTCTCAACCCATTGCGCTTTCCCGTCGTCCAATTCTGGCCCGCAACTTCAACCAGCTCCACCGACGTAACAGCAGCGTGTGAAGGTGTGCAGGCCAGACCCCCCGGACCATGTCGCCAATGCACAGTGAAATGTGAAAAGACACAGACACTGTCCCGAGGTACAACAGAGGCGGGAGACTGCCAGTACCTGCGATGGTCCTTTCCTTGCGCCCCTGGGATCAAGGCGGCTGGACAAGATCGCCGGGTCCGTATGGGTCTCGACTTGTCCCTCTGCCGTTGGCGGCGTTATTAATAGCGTACTGATCGGAGGTTTTCATCTTGCCTCTGAGGCTCGCCGCGCCAATATTTGTCTTTCAAGCGGCCGACAGGTGTATGCAGCCTGTGACAAGTTCGCGTCCCGCGGAAACTTTTGTTCACTCAATTCGAACGGCAACCTGCTCCGGCGGGCTGACCAGACGTCTTGCGCCGACTGATGCTGAAAAAATGGAACAAAAACGTCGCTATTTGTTTATGGTTATAATATAACTTGCGGATTGCCTGCGAGACTATTAAAAGTCCGGGAATGAATGAACGTATTCTGGTTGACTGCGGACGGTAGCATTGACTAGTTTCTGGAAGCTTGGAGGATGCGAAAAGCATTGCAGCCACGGGACCCAAGTGTATCCCGATAATGGCAGGCAGCATCAGTGACTTGCAGAGCGGTGTTGCTTCTTGCTCTCCGTTCAACAGCCTGACATGGGTAGGTGATGGCTTGTGTAAGCAAGCACTCAGGTGAGAATATCTGACGCTGTGACGCAGCCTCTGGCGGACCGGATGGATCTGGATCGCGGGTATGACCAGAGCCCAAGACAGGGCCTGCAACCTAGCTCCTGTGTGACTCTTATTCTTTTGTCGATTAAGAAGACATGGGGTTCTGTATGCCCGTCGCTGTGTCTAGGGATGCGTCCGTCTGTGCTATTGGCGCACAACAACGGGCGGCGACGACATGTGGGCATCTGCAGGTTAGCGGAGATAAGTGTGGCATCAGTGCCTCGCGTCCCCTAGTCTGCCCATTGATAGCGAGGCAAGACCGTCATCGTGTGCGAAAGGGTTGAATAATACGATTGTGACGCGAATTGACGAGAGCGCTGCTGGCGGTTGCTGAGAAGTGACAGGACAATGACGGACCGTGGTCGGGTACTGAGGCCGTGGGGTGACTGTCTGGCCGTCACTGGGGCCGTGGGCGATAATGAGCCACGGACAGCGTCCGATATCGATGCTGGCGACCAAACTCCACGAGATTCAGTCATTGACGGGAGGAAAGGACTGAAAACGAGCCCGATCGCCCCGGGCGTACGCAGAGACGAAAGCAAGGTGAATCTCGGTGTGGGCGATGCCGTACTGGGATGTTTCCTAAGGAAGGTTTCGCCATCTGGTAGGTTTCTGATCGGTACGACTGCTACGTCGCCAAGCGGAAGAGGTAAGTTGAGGTGAAGTCAACGTAGACACTCCGTGTGGCAGTTTCGTCGCGAAAGGTTCAGTCTGGTAGGGCGGCAGCTTTGGTAGTGCTTGTGCTTGTGCTCGTGCTGCTTCAGACTGGGTACAGGATGCCAATGCGGCGAATTGTCGAATGCTCTCTCCATGGAATGACAGACGAGTTGGGAAACCGCCGCATGATGCGAATATCTGTAGATGACATGCCAGATGCATTGTCTCTTCTTGGTGCAGCGAGCTGGCACAGCTGATAAAGTGGAACTTGGACGGTACCAAAGTACCTGTGGTGCTCTCAAAGTAGAGTCGTTAGGGTCGGTTGCTTCAGATGGGCTGCTCGCCGACCCATGGTTGTCCGTCTGTCACTGGCTGGACGCTGGTGTGCGGTTGAGGGGCGTTCATTGGACAGCGGACTGATTGAAGAACTGGTGGTTGTTGTTGCAGTTGCAATAATTGTGGCGACGACGAAGGTGATGATGGGAATAGCGACAGGGACCTGCGGCGAGAAGTGGATCGCGGCCGTGTGAGGGAAACGCCGTGGGTCGTGGGTCGTGGGCCGCAGGTTACTGCATAGTAGCCCTTGGCCGTCAGCGGCGTGAAGGTGACATCGCATCGGCGTGCGGACGATGAATTGAGGTCGGGACGGTCGATGGGAGTCACAGACAGTGTGGAGGAGGAACCCTTGCCCCCGGTCTGGAGCACAGATGGGCGAGACGAGAGGCAGCCCTGGAATCAAGGCAACAGGGGTCCAGCACTGGCACCAGGTGCGGGCAGGTGTCAGTAGAAGGAAGGAAGGACCTCGATCTTGACGCACTGTGCTGGCGAGGTGGGCCTACCGTCCGACGACAACTGCTCTTGCTCTGTTGCTCTTGCTGCAACTGCCACATTTCGACGGGCTGCAACTGCCATCTGCAACTGCCACAGCTGGCCGCGGCCAGGCTGCGAATGAGGTAGGCAAGAAGCACCCGACAGCTGCTCTTGCTGCGGCTGTCCCTCGAACATCATGCACGCCAAATGACGAAAGTGCCTTTTCTGACGTAGGTAAGGTGCCTACCTTCGATGTGCGCATACCTTCCTTAGGTGCTGTGCTCTACGAATACTTTGTTTTGGCTTGGCGGCTGAACTGCAGCTGCTGATGTGCACTTTCTCTGCTTTACACTACCTCATGTTGGGTCGCTCTTGCTCTTGAGGTGCAGGCTTGCAGCTTCCCGCAGTAGCGCTAGGGTGCAAGAGGCAGGGCGCCGCGCCTGCTGTCAACCATTCAGGAAGCAGCTCGCGACAACGCCCCTGCCCTCTCTGGGCTGCGCAGTAGCGGCGGGCTCTCTCGCAAATCGATCGACTCCAGTGTCATGCTGCCCGATTACGGCATGTTGCCCTCTGCTTCCCGTCTGACCATGTCGTCAGGTTCTTGCGTCGACCGTCTCTCTTGCCTATGCCACTACTGTATCATCTAAGGTAAATGGCATGTTTGCCGAGCCGTCTTCCTGAACCCTTAACACCTTATCCGCCGCCTGTTATTGTCCGGCCCTATCCAATCGAGAGACGGACATGCCCAACGAAACGAACCACGCGCGACTACGACCTGTCGTGCGTTATTATCAAAAGAACAAGAGCCCAGCCCGCTGCTCCAGCAAATCATACATGCCGAAACAATTCCACGGTGGACCTCGACGTCGGCTGGACCTCTAGATACCCGACGCGCTGCTGCAGTCGTCTGCACCTCGCCCGTTTCTGTTCGCATGCTGCGCACCAGCAATAAGCAGACGCAAGCAATCCGAGCATCAAGGACGCAGAGCATCCAATATCGACACCACCCAGATGAAGCAGCCCATCAGTCGACCAACAAGATTCATTGCAGACGGTCTCGCAAGTCCCTTCAGCCCCTGTCCCACACTCCAGACAGCCCACGGCTCGACCCCGTCTACGGGCAACCCGTTCGCAGTCTGCATATCGTCCACTTTCACCATGCACTCGCTACCCGCCTGAACGGCTACAGTTCACTGTGAACTGACCTCACCTCGCCTCCTCAATCATACCCTGCCATGGCCTATTCATAACGACGTCTTAACAACTCGCCAGGCTCACGATATCCGAGATTTCGAAGAAGAAGACGACGAGGAAGCAACCGAGTTCATCACGTCACCATCCGACGACCTCGACGTCAGCCCTGATTCCCTTCCCTTGATGGACTGAGCTCCCAATGCCGACTTCAATGACCCCTTCTTCAGCGCCAACAGCCACAGATGACCCCGATGGAGACGCCTTGCTTCGAGCCTACATTCCATCTATCTGCGTTCACGACGTCGCCGCATGGCATTCCCATGGCCCGAGGTACAACGACATCCGCCCGGCTCCGCAGAGGACGAGGTACCTGCTCAACCCGGCCACCACGAGGCGCCGTGCTAGGTACGGAGAACCCTGATCGGCGTTGTTGTGGATGCAAGTACCAAAGTACCCCAAGCTTCCCGTCTTTCACAGGTGCCAATTGCTTTCTTTTTCCCTCTTGCTGCGGCGCTGCTAGTATTCTCTTCTTCGACCAGCCCTAGCAGCCTACCGCAGCTCCCTGTACTTACCTCCGGCTATCGGTCTTCAATTTGCTGCTTCGGAATTATTCGCCGTCTGCCATTGGCCCAAGCTGCTTGCCGCAATTGTCAGCGAGTCAAACCCAGAGAGCGATTACGGCGCAGGCTGCTCGCTTCTGTTTCCCAGTTGCGAGCAATTGTGCTGGAAGCTCAGATCTACGTCGTTATCATGCTGCAAAAACTGCCCCGTCGAATCTTTTAGGAGACCTGTACTCTGTACAGCAGGGTGGTATTATGCCGAGCAAACCGGGCCTAGAAGGGTGCTATGAGCCTGTATCGGTTGGAGGTACACTATCCGCCACGCCATGCCACACCACCAGCCGACCTCCCGAGATAACCAAGGTGCTGTTGTCTCTGATCTAGGGCGCAACGACAGCATGGCAGTCAAAGGTGCTTCGGGGCACGCTGGCTGTGCGACACGAACACCTCGCATGCTGCGTGCTATGTTCTGGCTTCCACGGCACTTTGGCATGGCACCTCATACACCGTCTTTGCTTCGGATCATGTCCCAGCTGAGCACCAGCGGGAACTCAATTTCACAGCGGACGCTGGCCCGAGCAAGGCTTGGCTTACTTCTGGAACAACCCCGGGCCTTGAAGCACAAGACGGGATGCTCCATCCAATCCACCCTCCCGAGGAGCCAGCCAACGACAGGCCAGGCATGTCGAGCGATGCGACTGGACGCGGGCCACTCTATGAAGCCGTGTGCTAGCATGGCGGGTACAGATACCTTGGGCTCCGTGCGGATATAAGAAACGATGTTCCAAGGTTCCAGGTAGCGGTATCATATCTCGGTCTATCTCTGGATGCTTATGAATCCCAGTCATTGTACTCAAAGTAGGCGCTATACCAACAAACGTGAAGATGGTGATAAGGCTGCCAACGGCGAAGACGCAAGGCTCGTCCGCTTGTGTTGGTGTTGGCCTGGGGAAACCGGCGGACAAGCCAATTAAGAAGGTAAGTTGAAAGGCGGTGATCCCAGGCATCCTGAGTGAAAGGCCTGGGGTTGCTGGTTGAGATTTAATAGGAACGGCTTCGTGCCGGCCAAGCAGGCAAAGTTTGTTTGGCCAAATGATTTCCTTTTTGTTCTGCTTCATCTCTGCCCGCTGGCATCAATCAAATAAGCTCGTTGAGACTTTCGCGTCGGAATACCGTCCGCCTCAGTGCCGAGACGTCCGACCCCCGATACAGCTGTCGCACGTCTATCTCGCCATCGACCAGCACGATAAGCTACGGCACGGACATAGGAGCCCTGACCTCGAGCTGGAGACGAGGCCCGGTCAGTATCGGTATCGCTCCCAGAACTTGCCAACCTAACCCCAGTCAAAAGAACAGAGAACAGACCTCTCCACGCACAGGACAAGCATCTGAGCCGATTACGTAGCGCAGAGCTGTCTCTAGAGTCTCTGGAGTCTGTAATGTTCAGGCTTCAGGCTTCAGGCTTCAGGCTTTAACCGCCTTATTCCGCGCCGCCCCAATTATGATGGAGTTTGCTGGGTCGTTTGCAGCGTGCAACGGTTCCCCAACCAGCCTCCCCTTGTTCTCTGTGCCCCCTGACCAGTCTCGTCTGGGAGCTAGCTTGCCCGGGCGTCTAGCCTTGTAACATGAATGCGGGAATGAGAACAGCAGACGACAGCAATGCCTACCTGACATTTGGCTACCTAACGACGAACGGTAGTATTAAGTAGGTCGGCAGGGAAGGGCAGTGAAGAGAGAAATAAAGCTTACGAAGTGACGGAATTCCAAGCAAGATGGAACGTGGGAGTCTGAGCTAGCAGCAGGCTAGGGAAAAGATGCAAGGTCAAGTGACTTGGGCCAACTGGAACATCAATTTGCATCCGTTGGTAGGGTGCCAACAATAATAGTATGTACGTGATACGTCCGAAGAGCCGATGCTAGGTGATTACAATGGGCGTCGCAGCCTGCCTTGCCTACCTTAGCTTTGATGGCCTGTCTGATCCTGCCGCTGGCTGTGTTATGCCTTGTCTTGTCAGATTCCCATCCAAGGCACGAATGCATCGAGCATCCAGTCTTGCAGTCCCCAAGCCCGGTCCAAGTTTCGTCTCGCCTTCCTCGTGACGAGTGGCCCCTCAATTACGACACAGCCCACGCAGCGACGTAACGAGCAAGCAGCAACCGACGCAGGAAGCGAACGGGAAGTCGGGGGAACACTTTCCTTTCTGCAAGAAATACAGTGAAAAGCGAAAGAAATAATCAGTACCTTAATTGAGGATGCGACTAAGAGGAAGGAAGGTGATGATTGAAGGCTCAGGAAGGTGAGCCGCACCTACGTTACCAATAACGCATGGCGCAGAGGCAGGCAAGAGGCAGGCAAGAACAGCTGGAGCCAGGAAAGGCAAAGAGGGCAGGCAGGAAGAGAGGCAGGTGAGGTACATGGCCTTCCCAGTCAGGTGGGCGGCGGCGCACTGTGGTCGGGTACATCTGGCAGGTATCGCTGACCTGGGGCCAACTGGATTGGACACTGCTGGACCGGGGCGAGCTAAGGCATACGGAGGACCCACCTTGCCTCACCTCCCGTCACCTCACCTTGCCTTTTTGCTCTTGCCTCCTGCCTCTCTGCGTGTTTCCCATGAATCTTTCCCGGTCTCTGCCATCCCACTGACCGACCGACAGACCCTGCTTCCTGCTAAGGCAAGGTAGCGTAGCGTACAGACGGATGCAATGTGCTAGTGCGATTTTTGTGCTTTCCCTGCCTTTTCTGCACAGTACCTAACTCCGCAGGTACTGCGAAATGAGATGCGCCTGTCGATACCTACGCTGCTAAGAGACGATACCTTGCCGCGACGTACCCGGCCCACATCCCATCGCATCCTCGTCCCAATCGTGGCGGGAGACGGTACCTCGAACTAGGTACCCGCCCACACCCACACCAGTGACCCGACCTTCACGCACACAACACACACACATGTACGCAGTACGGATATTCGTAGCAAAGTACACCTTCGGTCGCTCTCTTTCTCTCACTTTCGCCCGCCCGCCCACCAAGAAGGCAGGCAGGCAGGGGAGCAGCAGTGAACTGGAGGGACGTACCTTACCTACCTTACCTAGCTGCTGCAGACCAGACCAGACCACACCACAGACAGCCAGACGGCCAGCAGACAGAAACGCAGGCTCCCCAGGCCCTGGCCCCAGTCAGTCCAAGTCCCCAGTCGCAGTCGATGTCCATGTCCACGTCCAATCCCGGCCCAGTCCAGTCCAGTTAATCCAGCAGCAGCAGCAGCAGTAGCAGCATCGTCTCCCCCATCCTTTCCTTCCCAGTCAGTCCAGTCCCGGCTGGTCCCAGTCCCAGTCGCAGTCCCCAGTCTTCCTCTCACTCACTCGGTTGCTCGCTCGCACACACCACACACACACTCACACCTACCTACCTTACCTACTTCACTCACGCTTTCCAATCCCAGATGCGCCGGGCTGGGCTGCGCGACCTGACGGCACTTTACCTAACAAGTACCTCAACTTCCCCTTCCCACCACGATTTCTTGCTCCCCTCCCTCCTTCCTCTCTTTTTGTTTCTCCAAGCAACTGCTTCGACCGGTGGGAATTGTTTGTTCGACGAAAGCCTCAAGGCTCCGACCAACACAGACCGAACTTGATTTGCTGTTCCTCGACTGCCTTCCTCGTGCTTGGAAATAGCATGCGACTTTTGGCTTCAGACAACAACTTCTCCCTCTTGTCTCTACCTCTTTCTCCCTCCCGCCACTACTAAACGCCGCCTCTCCCCCCACCACCCACCACCACCTACATCTACCTACCTCTCTTGCCCACCTCACCACCTTAAACCTCCCAACCTCGCTCGACCTCGCCTTCCTTCAGAAACATCCGTCAGTCAGTCCTCGGTTTGGTTTCGCACTCTCGCTTGCCGCTCTTCTTTTGCGCACTCTTCCGACCACCGCCCACCGAGCTGCTGCGCCCAACCGAAAAAAAAGGACCCTTCCTTCTAACCACCCCTCCATTCCTCCTTCACGACGAAAACGACCGAACACGATTGGCGAAAAAAGAAAAGGCGATGGCCATGAATGATACCGAAATCAAGGTCGAAAAGAACACAAACATGACGACCAATTCCTCTTCTCCTGCCGCTGCAGCTACTGCTGGCGGTGCTGCTGCTCCCACGGCGGCTGCTGCCAACAGCGCTGCTCCGGCCACCGAAGATAGTGGTATGAGTCGCACCTGCACAATTGCATTGAACCTGCACTGCACAGCACAACCCACCAACACCCCTCCAAACCTGCCCCTCCTGTTCCCACCCGCGTGTCCCGCCAGTCAATCCCACCACCACCACCACCACTGCATCGTGTCGCCTCTCTTTTCGTGAGGAATGCTATGACTGCCGAAACTGAGCTGACAATGTTTCTTTTTTGGTCCGTACAGCAGCTGCTTCTACCATTACCGTGAACACGAAGACACCTGCCAATTTTCCTCCCCCCAAAACCGATAAGCCCCGCCCTCATGTGTGCGCGACTTGTCAGCGCTCCTTCGCCCGCCTGGAGCATCTGAAACGCCACGAGCGCTCCCATACCAAGGAGAAGCCCTTTGAGTGCCCTGAATGCACAAGATGCTTCGCTCGTCGCGATCTGCTGCTGAGACACCAGCAGAAGCTGCACCAGACGACGACCCCTTCTTCGCGTCCCCGCAATCGCCGTGAGAGCGCCAGCGGCGTTGCGCCTGGAGCGAGTCGCGCTCGCAAGAACAGCGTCGCTGGTCCCAACGCTGCTGCGGCTGCAAACGCCGCGGCTTCCATGCGTCCTAGAGCCAACACCATCAGCCATGTCGACCAAAATGCCATGCAAATGATTGCGGCCGCCAATGCCCAGGTAGCGCGGGGCATGCCGCCTGGTACACACAGCCGTCACCCTAGCCTCGCGGGCTTGCCCGTGCACAACATGGACTTTGGTGGCATGTCAGCCGCCATGGGTCAGCGCGGTATGGCTCACGGCTTGCCGAAGCTCGAGACCCATGGCATCAACAACATGGACTTCAGCGGCTTGCGGACCGCTCCCCCGATGGCCGTGTTCAACCCGGACTTTGACTTCGAGGGGTTGTTGTTCGGTCCAGGCTCCACCATCAACCCTAATGCTCTCCACTACAACGACTCGCCCCAGTCCATGGCCTTGGATCAAGCCTCGCCCTTCCATGGCCTGACCAACGACATGTCGTCTACTCAACTAGACGACAGCTTCGACTGGTTGACCGGTTTTGAGCATCAGATGTCGTTTCAGGGTGCCGAGAATGCCGTAGGAGACGGATCCAGCCCGTCCGCCATCAGCACCACCAGCCAGAGTGGCATCAGCGATGTCATGGTGGACGGCTCCAACCACCCGCCAGCTGGTACCAGCTCCATGTGGCAGCCGGCTGTAATGGGTCCTCCCCAGGTCCCGAACCCTTTTGCCCTGGACATCAACGGTTCCGTCTTTCCCGACCTCATGAATGGCGCTCCTGTGTCACCCCAGCCGGCTACTCAGAAACTCAATGATGCCTACTTCTCGACGCCTCCCCCTTCCCTGAGCTCCCTGAGCCCGTCCATGGTTTCGGGTCTGAACAACACCCAAAACTTGAACCAGGCGCTCAACTTCAACAGTGCAGGACCCGAGACCCCCTCGTCTCTCAATGGCGGAAACCACGGCGTCTCGCCTGTCTCCACCATTACGGATACAACCCGGAGTGCCATCGTCGGTGCCCTTTCGCAGTGCGCTCCTTTTGGTGGACGGAGATACTCATTTGCGACCCCAAGCTCCCCGCTGTCGCCAGGCTTTCAGAACACAGCCAACAGTGTTCCTGACCATGTAAAGAATTTACCTAGCACTCAAGACTTACAACGATATGTTGGCGCTTATCTTCGTTACTTCCACCCACATCTGCCGTTTTTGCACATTCCCACTTTGAATTTTGAGATGCCGCCCTCCGCTGCCAACCGATCCAACAGCGTCGGTGGGAGTGGGTGTCTCATCCTTTCCATGTCTGCCATTGGCGCCTTGTACGAAATGGACCACGTCCAGTCTCGGGAACTATTTGAGATGGCCAAGAAAATGATCCAGTTGTACCTAGAGGAGAGGCGGAAAGCCGACGTGAGAAAGGCAGACTTACGCAGAACCCCAGCATCCGAGCCGAACTCTCACAACCAGGAATCCTCAGTCCACACCCCGGTCTGGCTCGTCCAAGCCATGCTTCTCAACGTCGTCTACGGTCACAACTGCGGCGACAAGACAGCCAGCGACATCGCCTCAACCCACTGTGCAGCCCTTGTCAGCCTGGCTCAGGCTGCCGACCTCCTCCGTCCCATTCGCGTTGAGTCTAGCGAGACTCATGACACCCACATGCATGATGACGCCAACTGGCCCGGCATGCGAACGGATACTGAAGAGCAGGCCGAATGGATCCAGTGGAAGACAATGGAAGAGCGCAAGCGCACCCTTTACGTTGTCTTCATCCTTTCCAGTCTCCTAGTTGCGGCTTACAACCACACGCCTGCACTCACCAACTCGGAAATCCTTCTTGACCTGCCCTGCGATGAAGAGTTCTTCTCCGCTGAGAGCAGTACTGCATTTGCGGCGAAGGGTGGCATTCGTGCGGCTAACCACAATCGGATGACATTCCACGAGGCGTTGGGGGAGTTGCTGAGGACGAACGAGAAGCAACAAAAGCAGAAGGCTTTCAACGCGCAGCAAGGATTTGGGCCAGGAGTTAATATGCACGACATGCCAACCAGCGACCTGAAGCCGTCTACGTTTGGATGCCTGATTTTGATCAACGCGCTGCATAATTATATTTGGGAAACCCGGCAACGACACCACAACAAGGTTTGGACAAACGAGGAAACAGAAAAAATGCATCGCCATATCGAGCCGGCTCTCAAGGCGTGGCAGGCTGCATGGGCAAGCAACCCGAATCACAGCTTGGAGCGACCGAATCCCTTTGGCTTGGGCCCACTATCTGCCGACGCTATTCCGCTGCTCGACTTGGCATACGTTCGACTTTTTGTGAACTTGGCTCGATCCAAGGAGAAGTTTTGGCAACGCGACTGGGATGCTATGGCGGAGGAGCTCTCGCGCGGTAGCGAGATCGTTCAGCATGCTGAGCACTCTCCCGCCTCAAACACAGAATCGAATGGTACAGACCTTTCTGATAACTCAGTGTCCAGCTCGGTCTTTGCCGAATCCCCCGCCACGCAGTCCTCATCCCCCGAGTTTTCTTCAGCAAAGTTCCCACCCCCAACCCAGGGCGCTGCGCAACTCACCAACCGCTCCACCTCGCGCAGGGAGAAGCATCTCAGGAAGGCCGCCTTCTACGCCGCGGACTCCCTCGCCATGTCTGATAAGCTTGGTGTTACTTTTGCCGATTTCTCCAGCCGTGAGCTGCCACTTCAGTCGGCAATGTGCGCTTTTGATTGCGCTCAGGTTTTGGCCGAGTGGGTTGCGACTTTGCAAGATCGTATCGGACGATACCTAGGAATTCTAGGCCAGGACGAGGTGGATCTATCCCAGGTGCCAGCAATCATGCTCCTGGAAGAGGAAGACGTGAAGCTGCTAGGCAAGGTTCAGGAGGTACTGGCCTCAGCTGAGATGAAGATGAACCTGGAGGTTGTCCAGGGCAGCATTGTCGGAGTTGATGCTAGGATGCAGATGGACGACCACACAGGATACGCAGCCAAAATCCTTCGTGTCACAGCTTACATGCTCGATAAAGCTGCTGTGTGGCCAGGTAAGTTGCTCCAGCCCCCGTCAGCCAGTCGCTGGGGATGGTCATTCCTAACTCACTGCAGTCACTCATCTCATGGCCCGATGTCTCGAGACTCACGCTACTCACATGAGGGCCCGAGCGGAAAAGTCTGTCATTGCGTGCGAGTAAATAAGAAGCCAACTGGAGAGGGGAGTCGACCGCAGTTATCGAAGTACGATCACACTGTCGCAAACTGAATGTGGAGGATCGCAGGCGAGAACTCTGCCTGCAGGAACAGAGGAAAGGCTCCGGCGGTCAAAAAGAAAAAATTGGAAAGGGATCATCAAAAAAGAAAATGACGGTACAAGAAATCGACGACAAAATACCCCGACGCTCTTATGGAAAAGAAAAAGTACACTTGTATGACGTTACGACACGCTCTCCTCACGAGGAAGCATTCTTTCGAGCTGGCACATCACGATGCCACTCACATTTTACGTTACGCTGACGCAGCGACCCGGAAAACAACGGAAAAACGAGTATCAATACTCGTCTTGTATATCAAAAAGTCCTGTTATAGCCTCGGTGGCCCAATTGGTATACGGTCTCTCACTCGGATTGGGAATACCGGGGGATTTATTCTTCTGCTTGTTGCATACGGGCGTCCTCGAACAAGGCCCCCGAGGCTATTCTGATCAGGAACTGCTTTATATTGGAGAATCGGAATGGTGTATTATTTCTTTCATTTCTTGCGCAGTCCACCGCATCGATTAAGGAGACCCACAGAATTTCTGCGGTCTTGGTGAGTCGGTTGCGTGGTTAACATGCGCCATGTTGGGTTGTACGCGGCGCTTCGCAGCCGCGTCTGTTCAACTTTTCAAAACATTTCTCTCGACGGACGGAAGCACTCGATCAACTCGGGACTTGCAATCTTTGGGTTGCTATTTTGAATGGGACGGATGTATTAGGTTACGGTGGGAATAAGAACTACGGGCGGTCTACCAATCCCTGCGCAGGAAGTCGGCGTCTCTTGGGGCAAAGGTCTCATGGAATGCCGGGCTGGAGTTGTGAGAAGAGGTGTTGGCGTTGCCGCTTGGCGAGAAGAGGTACCAAAGGAGAGAGGCTTGTGTCTGATGACCGGGCGATACCGGCAGGGTTGGGAGGACCTGGGATGTGCCCTGGAGAGAAGGATAACGGTAGCTATCAATCAAAAATCAGTATTTGGCTCCATTTACAAGTGTTTCCGTACATGTAAGGAAAGGAAACGGACTATGTTGATCTCCTTCGCATTGATTTGATTCAGCGGTTTACTCGGCTGACATCTACGCGGCCGGGGGGCCGCTCCGGTCTGGAGGGTTATGCGGGTCTAAACCGGCTCCGGTAGGATGAAGATGTTCCCTTGTTCCAAGCACGTGATTTCAGCCAATGGATAACGACATCAGGCAGATCATTTCGCTTGCGAGGACCTACGGAAACACTACCTCACAATGGCTGCTACTTACAGAACCAGCCCGGCGAACCCCAATGTCTCCTTCATTTCACTGGAAACCAGCAAGTCACTCTCGGGCCGTAACTCTCCTGGTTGGGCCCCGGCTCCCCACACCGCAAGGTCGTCTCATACCCCGTGTGCTTGACGCAGTCAAAGCTGGAGACGCCGTCGCAGGAGAACCTGCCCGGGCCGTCGTCCTTGGCGGCGTACTTGCAGTTCTTCCGGCCGTTGATGTCGCTGGAGGGGCTGATGCTGTCCGGCCACAGGTTTGAATCGAGAAGCGTTGCTTCTCCTGCGTGCGGCGCCTTGCAGAGGTCTGGGTCTGAGCTGTCCCGAACCATCATCACCCATCTGCCGGTCCGGCCTTGTTTGCCTTGGTTTGCCCGGTTGGCGAGCTCGTAGTAGATGTCCACGCCCTGCGAGGGTTTGGCCTCTTCTGACTTGGGTGGTGTGGTTTTCGGGGGCGGGGAGGTTGATGTCTTGGGTTGTGAAGTCAAAAGCGAGGTTGTGGTGGAAGCGTGAGTGGGTTTTGTGATGGAGAAGTGGGTGACTTTTGTGGACGACGTCGGTCTCGAGCTGTTGTTTGACGTTTTGGAAGTTGGATGGCTCTCGGTTGTTGAATGAGAAGCTGTCCTTGAGTTGAAGGTCGTCGTGCTGTTCGATGAAGCTGTCTTCGAGTTAATGAAGGTTGTATTAGTGAGCAGTGAAGCTGTTTTCGAGTTCATTAAGGTCGCCGTGTTGTTCAGTGACGTAGTCTTGGAGTTGACGACTCTTGTGGTATTAGTCAAAGCCCCTGATGTCGGCGGAGCTGATCCCGTAGACCCGGGCCGGCGAGTAACTGTTGCATTCAACACACCAGTTGTCGTGACCCGAGGCGGAGAACCAGTTCCAGTGAAACCCGGTCGCGTTGAATTGAAACCGGCACTACGAGTTGCAGCGAGAGACCCAGTCGGCTTCTGCGTCCGCGAGGAACCAGCTTTGCTAGCAGTCGACGTCCCGGACGTAGAGTTCCGCATAGAACACACCTGCCTGGGCGCATTCTTACTCTGGAAGATCTGATTCGGCTCTGGAACCCATGAATCGTACTTGTTGCCAATATCGCGGTTCTCCCACCACAGCCTCCAGCTGGCCATGTCGTTGCACGTCTTGGCCGGGTGGTACTGGATGAGCAGCTTTCCGCGGACAGATTTCCTCGCGACCTCCTCCTGGAACACACGACACTCTTTCCTCCTCGCAGCCGCCTCCTCCGGCGTCTCCTGCTTCCCTGCCTTGACCCTCTCCACCCGGAGCTTTTCGTACTTCTCGATGATGTTGTTTGGCAGCGCCTGGGCCGAGTAGTCGAGTGTCTCGATGGGGATGTCGCCGAGGCTGTCTCGCACGCGCTGTTTGAGCTTGCCCACCTGGCTCGGGTATCGTATCTGGCCGACGTTGTGGTTCAGATCGTTCAGGAACTCTGACTCGGGGACAAGCTGGCCGTTGCGGAAGCGCTCGGCTCGCACGCGGGGAGCTATGATGTAGGCGCGCGTGCCGATGTCCTGGGTCGACTTCGCGTCGTCCTTGGTGTTGTCGTCCCTTTCTTTGACATCCCCGAACATCACGCCCTCGGGAGCGGTCTTTGGGTTCGCCACCATCGCGTCCATCCCGTACTTCATCCACTCCTGGCCAGGCTTGCCGGCGGCGATTCCCTTGGGCAGCGTGTTGTCCACCAGGGCCGTGAACTCCTTCGGGGTGTAGATCTGGTTCTCCCAGATGTGGCTCACCCACGCCCCGCGCTGGGATACCACAACCACCGCCGTGCAGCCGTACAGCCCGCCCAGCGTGATGGCCGCGACCTGTGACCCGAAGCGGACGTGGTTGGACGTCGTCATGCCCGCCATCTCCTCTCCCACGTACTCCGGTTGGCCGTGCCGGACCCAGACCGGATCGTACCCGCCAAAGAACTCGAGGGCGGGGTTATTCGGGCTCGGGTCCCACGCCGTGATCATCGTGAACTCGTTGATGAGGAACCTGTCCCGGCGGCCCTCGGGGTAATCTTCAGGGTCCGGCCACTCGCCCTCCACCGGCATGCCGCGCTTGGTCATCCAGGTCGGCTTGTCCACGTCTTTGAGCGTGATTGCCGGGCAGGCATCGCCACACGAGGAGGCCTCGCACCGCTCTTCTTCGTAGACAGGACATGCCTTGACCTTGTCCTGCCTGGGTCGTACTGGGCTGGAACTACCGGCTTTTGGGTACTCGAAAGTCTGGCTCCCAGACGCTGGCCACTTGTCGCTTCGGTCTCCGATCTTGTGATCCTCAATCCACAGACGCCATTCGGCGTCGGTTCTACAGGCCTCTGGGTCCGCCGGTTGGTACTGAAGAAGCAGCTTCCCCTGCGAGCCCTCCGCTAAGGCTTTTCTCTGCCACTCGGCTGCCTCCTCATTCTTCATATCGCGCCATTCTTCTTCCTCTTCTGCTGTCTCCGGTCTACCTCCCCGTGCTTTCTCTCTCTCTTTCGCCTTTTTTAGCCAAGACACTAACATATCGTAGGGTACCTCGTTCGGCTGATACGCGACCACCTCAGTGGGAACGTTTCCAAAGGTCTCTTGGATCTTCTTTTCGAGTTCTTCAACCTGCCAGTCATACGCGAGACCGTTCTTTGGCTTGACCTCGTCGTCAGGGATGACTTCCTCATCTACTATAGTCCCGTCATCCTCCTCAACCCATCTATACCTATCCGGCCTTTGC
This sequence comes from Colletotrichum theobromicola, assembly GCA_014705045.1. Taxonomy (NCBI): domain Eukaryota; kingdom Fungi; phylum Ascomycota; class Sordariomycetes; order Glomerellales; family Glomerellaceae; genus Colletotrichum; species Colletotrichum theobromicola. The sequence goes on along the minus strand of JABGLZ010000595.1, from coordinate 72,773 downwards.
TTTGGCGTTATGATGAAGGCGCGCACGTTGATGTCTTGAGGCGTCTTCTGATTCGAGTCATCCCCGTTCTCTTTCACGTCTCCAAAGAGAACGCCATCAGGTCCTAGATCCGGCTGCATGATCATGTCCTGCAGACCGTACATCATATGATTGCGCGCGGGATATTCAAGATCTTGCGGCGTTTTGGCGTGAAGCCCCTTTAGCAGCGGGCTGGGCTTTGCCTTGATGAGGGCGTCCCATTTCTCCTTCACGCCTAACTGGGGTTCCCAGATGTGGCTTACCCATGCTCCACGCTGTGAGACTATCACGATGGACGTACAGCCGTAGAGTCCCTCGAGCCCGATTGCGCCAACGTCTTTGCCGAAGCGGATGTTCTTCGACGTCGTTGTGCCACTCATTGCTTCGCCGACAACCCAGTCGTTGCTGTGCTGCACATATTCCGGCATATATCCGCCTCTGGCGTCAATAGGAATTCTTTCCTTCATGGCAGGCCAGTCAACGATGTATTTCATCTGGTCGGCAACAAATACGACGTCCGCGTTCAGATACTGTTCGTCATCTGGCTCGAACCAGTAACCTTCACCCGGCCAGCCACGCTTGGCCAGTTCAAACGACCGGCGCGCGAACAACGTCTCTTCCACCGCTGACCTCTTTTGTGACCGTGGACAGGATGAACCGCCGCTGCCGCCGCATTTCCCGGGGCTGCATAGTGGTGGGGTGTAGGTCGATCTGCGGACGGGACACGCCTTGCCCTTCTTCTTCTTCGTCTGCCTGCGTCGGAGTTTGTTGGAGCCATCGTTGCTTCTACCATCGCTGCTTTCATCGCCGCTCTCGTCGCTGCTTTCCGGATCCACGAAGGTTTGTGCTTCGGATGCTTTCCACTGGTCGCTTCGGTCCCCTACCTCGCGATCCTCGATCCACAGACGCCACGCCGCCTGGTCTCTGCAGTCCTCTGCGTCTGCAGGCTGGTATTGAAGAAGTAATTTCCCCCTCGGCGTGGGCCCAAAGGTATCGCGCTGGTATTTATCAAACTCTAGAATCTCCTTCAGCTCTTCGTCCCCTGTCGGATCTTTCTTGCCTCTTGCCATCCACTGGTCAAAGCGTTCCATCTCCATCTGCAGCGTCGCTAGGGCTGGTGAATACGTGATGACCTCGACGTCAACGTCCTCGTAGATGGACATGATCATGCCTCTCACGACTTCGATCTGCTCCTCGTACGCGATCGTGCCGGCCATTGCGTTCATCGGGTCACTTAGAATTTCCTCGTCTGGGATCCACTCCATTTGGCCAGAGCCGTCAGTCTTCCACCTCGCCCGAGTTGGCTTCTTGCGGGGTGTGAAAATGAAGGCGCGCGTGTTCAGGTCTTTGGCAGTCTTCTTGGTAGGATCCTTGTTATCGTCGTCCACTGTCACATCGCCAAACATGGTGCCTGGTGGCCCGTTGTTCGGCTTCCCAATCAGATCTTTCATGCCGTACTTTGCGTAGTCCAGCACCTGGCGCCATGGGTTCGTTGGAAGCAATGAATGAAGCCCCGACACTAGCTCGTTGTGCTCGTTGTGTAAGATCGCATTCCACTCCTGTTTATTCGAGAACTGTGGCTCCCAAATGTGGTTCACCCACGCGCCGCGCTGCGACGCGATGATAATGGAGGTACACCCGTAGAGTCCCTCAAGCCCGATGGCCGCAGGCTCCTTGCCAAAAAGAACACACTTGGACGTGGACATGCCGCCGAACTCGCGGCCGACGATGGCCAAGGAGCCGTGCGGGACGTATTGAGGCTCATAAAGACCGTTGACAGCAGGGCCGCGGTGTCTTCCGATAGCCTCCCAGTCTCTGAGCTCCGCCATCTGCTCGACCATGAACCTGCTGCGGTCGCCAGAGACATCTTCTGGGTCGGGCCATTCGCCGTAGACCGTCTTCCCACGCTTCCACAGCTTCGCTTCACGCCGTGTGAGCTCCCTCGAACTCGCCGATGACCGTTCTGGCGGCTTTTCGCAGGAGACGCCGCCGCCGCCGCAGGTTTCGGGGCGGCATAGCCGGGGAGGGAAGGTGTTGGTTGCTGTGGATGTGGTTGTCACGGTCGTTGCCGCTGGTGTCGCGCTGCAGCCGGTGATTGTGGTGTAGGCGCTGGTGACACATTTTGTGGCTGCTGCCTGCGCGTCACGACGGACGTTGCCTCCTAGACAACTATGCGTTAATAAGGCCTATTATGTAGTTTAGGTACCTATGGAATGAGGGAAGTGGAAACCTACCATTGGTGATTGCAGTGACCGTGACGGAGCAAAAGACACTATGGCGGGTTGCTGTGACGGTCGTCGTGCAAGACGAGGTTGACGTCGACGTGCTCTTCTCTTCTTCTGTCTCTGTCTTTTCATCCTTTTCTTTGTCTTTTTCCTTATCCTTTTCGTCTTTCTCGTCATCACCACCGCCTTCATCTTCCCCGCCCTTGTCGCAGTTGCCAATCTCGAAGAAAAGGATTTTGATACAGAACTCGGGGAGCTTGATTGTAAGTCTGAAATCTGGAGGGAATTTGATCCCAGGGAAGCAGCCGAAGCAGATGAAGGGCGGCCCTGTAAAGGGGAAGATGACTGGGAGAATCAGCGCGCGAACGATCTTAGTTGATTTGGGCGGTGAAGTCTTAATTACCTGGGACGATCGTTGGATCGTTGCCGCCTCCTGGCGATGTGGTAGTGATGATGTAGGGGGTCCGGTGAGTGATAGATGTGGCTTCGGGAGTTTCAAATTTAAAATGGTACTTGGCAAGCGTAGTGATTGTTAGTTCAGACTCTGTTGATGAAGAAGAAGTTGCACTGGACGCAGTTGACGAGGGGCCAGTCGACGGTGTAGTCGTGATTGAACCCGTTGATGAAGGTGTGCGGCTGGGATTCTTGGTGGTAGATGATGGGAAGGGATTTATGATTGCGGAGGTGGCATTTCCTGGGTTTGATGGAGTCAAAGCCCGATCTTTGGTGGATGAAAAGGTTCGCTCCTTCGTTGACGATGGTGGAGAAGTGGTCGCAATCAACTTCGTCGTTGGTGTCAGATTGCTACCCGCGGCTTTGGAGGATACAGATATGCTCTTCGCTGTGGTGGACGGGATAAGAAACGAGGTTCTCGTCGAGTTGAAAGGGGGCACATGGATCGTGGACGACCTTGGGGCCGTTGAAGGCTTTTGAGTAGATGGTCGCGCCGACGTAGTGTTCCGCCATCCTGAAGAGGTAAATGATGAGCCTTTTGTCGACGAAATGGGCAGTCTGTTTGTTATTGAGACTTGTTCCGTAGGGCTTGTAGTCGTCAACCCCCACTTAGAAGTATGCTGAGTGTGAGGAACGGTCACAGGCGCGCCGTTCGTCTAGAGACAGATCAGTTTTGGGCTGCCAAACTAGCCGTCGTGACTTACCACTGTAGTGTTATGCCAGGGAATGTTAATGCTCGAAGTACAGACACCTGTGTCACCGCGGCAAGTAGGCTGGACCGGTTGATGCACAAGAGTGGTAGTGTTCAAGAAGTGATTGGTTGGGCTGGTGGGATTTTGGAATCGTGCAACAGGCTGTTGCAATCCTTGTTCATGAAATGCATGAGCGAGGGGCAGAGCCCCGGCAAGAAACATCAACCATGTCCGCAACATAGCAACAGATGTCTAAAGTGTCTCAGCACCGTGGCTTGTGGACTGTCAAGTTTTCCGTGGACTCTGGGAGCATCTTCCTTTAATAGACATTCATCAGTCGAAGCCGTAGCGAATTGATGACTCTCTTAGCCCCTTACTCTACACATCTCAACACGAGTCCCGGGTCGATAGTGGTTTGTTCGTGCATTAAAGGCATGCTTGATAGAAAGAATCTCGTGACCAATGTTTTGCGACCTCGGGCGCTTCTCGATGCACTTTGCCGCAATATTGTCATTTCACTATGCAAGAAGCTTGCTCCAGATGACCATGAAACCGTTTCTGCAGAGTAGTGTTACACAAGCATATGCCGTAGTTACACATACTTAGCGAAGAATAGGCAGGAGCTTTTTTAGTCCTAGGTAACAAGTTGCACGGGGTTCTCAACAAAGGGATCGAGGAATGATGAATACAAGATTCGAATGAAACACAGCGTAGCTGTAAGTTCACACAAAGAGGTTGACGCAGGGTGGATGTCGTCGGTACTACCAAGCATCCTACACAGGGAGAGCGATGGGGTTAAGCGGACGTGTAGCCACATGGTAAGATCGTAATGCAACCTGCAGACTATCAACGGTACATTAGTTTCCATGGTATGAAGACAAAAATGGTAGGGTGACGATGTAAGTTCTCAGTAAAGTATCTTTCTTGCGTTTGAAATATGGAATCTGAAGTACGAATCACGCGCAGCTAAATCAACATGATGTGAACTCACCAACTCATTAGAATATGCAGCTTTGGTCTCAACCCTAACTGCTAGACCTAGAGGGAGACACTCCTCAAACTCAATGTTTATGCTCACCCTTCGTTTTCAATCACTTAACAATATCATCTTCCTTCCATCCAATCGCTATCGATCCACCATTCAGTTCCTGTAATAACCTTGCTCTCGTCCTCAAGCAGAATATAGATGGACGCAACGATCTCCTCAGCCTCCTTCCTTTTGTTGATTTTCCGGGGAATTTTTCGTGCAGATGGTGTGGAGAGAGATACCATCATCATGCAGCTCGAATAGTGTGCCAGTCGTTTCCGAGTTGATTTTTCTGCTGAAATCTTGTAAGAATGAATGTCTCTTGAATTTTGAAAGTTTTCCAAGAAAAGGAAACAACAGTCCATCGGCAAATGTCCCTTCTCCGATATTGTATTTAGTCGCTACATGCGATTTTGAACTTCGTTTGGGAAGGATATGTCAATGGAAGGGAGTAAAGTAGGAATAAAGGAGGCAGGCGTCGGCGGTGGTCACCCCCGGCCGTGCCTTCCCAGAGTGAGCCCGGGCTTTCAGTGGAGAAGGTTCGCTCCCGCTGGCGTGACCCACTGAGCAGGTGCCCCGCTGTGTCCCGCGCTCCGCTGCTGCAAGTCACGGTGCAGCGCAGTAGCGGTCCCGGACCTTCCTGCTCCAAGCATCCACCTTCCACGCTTCAACTCGGACCTCGCATGCTTGTCGCCTTCGCTCGTCAGCTTCCCCTTCTCATACCTACTTGTCCATCTTCCCCAGCCAACAGCACCGTCTGCTGTCCAGATCTCGACCCCGTTTCCACCACAGCTTCTCGTCTCGACAGCGACAGCCATTCCCGCCTCGTTCGCAGAGAAGCAGCCGACAATGTCCTCCCAATCACCGAGCCTGCGCAACCTCCAGGCGTCGACCGTCTTCCTCAACTCGGCCGTCGCCGGCCTTAACCTGGGGCTCTCGGTCTTTGTCATTCCCCGCCTCCTCGAATCCCCGACCCCGCTCATGCTACGACAATGGACCAACATGTACAAGCGGACCAGCCGTGCCTTCCCGCCTCCGATCCTCCTTTGTATCTTGAGCTACTGCTACCTAGCCTTCGCGTTCCGACAGCTCCCCAGCAAGGCCAAGGCATTTGCGACGGCCGCTGCTCTGTGCTTCTCCATCGGTCCTTGGACCAGGTTCTACTTGGGCAACATCAACAAGAAGCTATTCCAGAAGGCCGAAGAGACAAGGGACATGGGCATTATGGCCGTTGGCCTGACTCAAGAGGAAGAGGAGGGTGCTAAATATCTGGTCGATCAATGGGGTCTATACAACTTGGGGCGCAGTGTCGCCCTTGGCCTCGGAGGTGTTGTCGGCCTGTACACCGTCATATCCTGAGTCTATCTAGTCGACTGCTGTCGGACACGCGAGAGGATTGAGCTATTGCCACGATCTCCTCGATGCGAGGTTCAGCAATTTCGCTGTATCATATACCACACACACGGTACACACGTATTATACAAATCGTTTGAACTCATGGGTATCATCATTACAGCTATATCTACTAATACTACAGATTACTTTTGTGCTTCGCTCTCATATCTACCTGCCATCAGGATTGCGCACGCAGAGTTCCAGTCGTCACATCGGCCTCGTGTGCCTTCAGGGGCATCGTGCGGTTGAAGATCTTGTGACCGACAAGGAGGACAATAAACAGGAGAACGCTGATGTACGCAGTGAAGAAGTCGCTGGTGCTCCAGTCCATGAAGACAGTGAAACCGTTGGTCAGGATGATGAGGACGTTGAAGAACAGGCCATACCACGACAGCCAAGGTTGGAAGGGGGCCCGGTATGGCAGGATGCTGCGGGGGATGTTCTGTGCCTTGAAGGCGGCCATGAAACGAATATGGCAGATGTTGATGCAAGACCAGCTGATGAAACCAGCAACGGCGGTGATGTTGAGAAGCCAGTCAAACACGACGCCACCGTTCTCAGACAGGTTCATGTACGCAAGGAGACCAACGGCAGACGTGGTCGCAACGGCCATGTACGGCGTGCCAAACTTGTTGGTCCAGGTCATCCACTGGGGAGCGCACCTCTCGTTGGCCAGCGAAACCAGGATACGGGAGCCGGAGTACACGTTGGAGTTGGCAGCAGAGAGGACAGCGGTCAAGAGCACGGCGTTGATGATATCAGGGAGAACCTTGACGCCGGCCAAGTTGGCAGCAATGACCAAGGGGGACGCGGAAGCATCCTGGCTATCGAGCAGCAGCGACGGGTTGTCGGAAGGGACAAGGATACCCACGAAGAAGATGGTGGCGACGAAGAGGCTGAAGATTCCCCAGAAAGTCCAGCGGACAGCGCTGGGCACGCTCTTCTCGGGGTCCTTGGTCTCACCAGCACCAATACCAACCAGCTCAGATCCCTGGAAACTGAAGCCGGCCGTGATCAGGACAGACCAGAAGCCGACAAACTTGCCGACAGAACCCTCGACAATGGACGCGTTGAACGGACCAGGGTCGACCCAGTACTTGAACCCGAGGTAGCCCTGCTGGCCAACGCCGGCGTTGATGCAGATGGCGAAGATGATGAAGCCGACGATGGTGACAACCTTGATGCTCGCGAACCACATCTCAAGCTCACCAAACATGCGGATAGGCATAAAGTTGAGGGCGGTGAAGACGACCCAGAAGATGGAGATGAAGATGGCGATGCTCAAGGTGTCGTTCCAGTACTGAATGATGACACCGGCGGCGGTCAACTCGAGGGCGAAGGTGATGGACCAGCTGAACCAGTACATCCAGCCCATGGCGAAGCCCAGGGTGGGGTCGATGAATCGGGAAGCATACGAGGTGAAGGCGCCGGGGACGGGGATGAAGGTCGCCATCTCACATAAAGCTGTCATGACGGAGTAGACGATGCTGCCGATGAAGATGAAGGCGATCAGGCAACCGACGGGGCCGGCGGTAGCGATGGCCTTGCCGCTACCGAGGAAGAGGCCGGTGCCGATGGTGCCACCTGTGGCGGCAAGTTAGGAGGAACTCAGAACCCCGGATGGGATGCGATCAGTCACATACCGATGGCGATGAACTGGAGGTGACGAGCATTGAGGGTGCGGTGAAGACCGGTCTCCCCCGTCTCCAAGTCGTCCTTGGAGACATTGTTGGGGGTGACCTCGCCCTCGCTGGACTGAGGCGTCTTCTCCTTGGAGCTGAACATGGTGTTCGGTCGGCAGGTGGCTACACGGGACGTTCACAGACCAGATGGAAATCTCAGTCTCGTCGACCGCGGCTAGGAGCAAAGAGGTGAGCAAGATCGGGGTAAGAGGGAAGCTTGTTGATTCGCTTCTCCGGAAACCACCAGACGCATGAGCAAACGGAAACCTGGGGGAGGACAGAGAGGTTCCGCTACAGCCAGACGCTCATGGCATGATTAAATATAATACGGGCTTCTCTTACTCAACGGGTTCCACTCCGCGTCGACTCATCGCGACCGGTAACGGTGGCCGTGGGCAAAAAATCTCGAGAGGTGGGAACAATGGCCTCGCTCGAGACCCCCATCGCTTTCCTCGTTAGGGGTTGGCCGATGGAGCACGCGAGTTCTTGCGGTCCATCACGCCCTAGTAATGCGACTCGGGAGTCGGCCGGCCACGGGTAACAGCGGCGTTTTCACCAGGGGCCATCCTCTCGACCAGGAAATTGGCCGCGGACGTGGAGCTCGAGCTCGCGCTGTTGGACCAAGGGAGGCGGGCAATGACATGCCATTCAGCTGCAAGAACCACCACTCTCGCGGTCCGTCCGATCGACCGGCACTGGAATTCGTATGTACGCCGGAGCTGGTCTAGCTGGTCTAGCTGCTCTTTGCCTTTTGGAGCCTCCTGCGGCGGATTGAAGCTTCATGCAAACTCGACCGCCGCGTTGCGCCACCCGGATCCCACCGAGCTTGGCCCGAGCCTCTTCTGTGTGTGTCCCACGAGGCGCTCCCAATTTTTTCTCCGCCAAACCAATCATGGCCTTTCAATTCCTGCAAAATCACGGCATCTCCAGGCCTTTTCCTAGCCACTGACGGGTAGAATTTTTCTCGAACGCCTTCTCTGATACCATCCTTTCCACTTCAGGTATCGTGCAACACTGTCCTGCATTCATATCGATGAGATGAGCGTGTCGTTCCTCTACCAAGATCAGGCTTGGATTCGGTCTACACTGGACTGACTGACTGGCAGGCCCCCTACGGCGTCCCCCGGCTACTGTTACGTTTTACCGCGGTGTTGCTGCCGCCCTTTGGTCGTCGTTGTTATGTCGCTCGCTGTCATGGTCAGCCCTACGGCGCAATTGATGCCCTGAGTCGACTGTGTCGGACCGCGCTAGACCGAGAGAGCGGCAACAGACCGACTCACCAGCCTGCGCTTGAAATTTTCTGTCCTTGGCTTCCCTCCTCGGCGGCGCTGCCAGTGCCCACGTCTGCGGTCTGGTGATGGGCGCGGCGGATTCCTAGCGAGGATTACGGTCGCGGGTCGCGCTTTTGCCTCCCATCAGAACCCCATCCTATCCCATCCCATCCACATCCCAGACCAAGGATGAAAAATTCTCCCCCTAGTTTTTCTTACGTCTTACAGTGGGACTGGCGCAGAGTTTTCCTGCGATCGGAGCGGGCCGTTGAGATGAGCAAGACACATCAACTACGAGATGTTTTTTGTAAGACTCTTGTCGTTCGTCAGGTCGGATGAGCTGATATCGTATATCTCAGCCGCCTGGCAACGCAAGCACACTCTGACGGTTGCCGATCGTCTTTGCGTTTTTGACTTTCGATGTGCTGAGAGCACTGCGGGGTGATGCCTGTCGTTTGTCTTTTGTCGGCCCCCAGTGCAACCCCGTCCCCTGCCCGACATGTGGCCGCAATTAAAACTTCCGCAACTCTCACGGATGCTGCGTGCCGGCTTCCGCTGATTTTGTTCGGAGATGAGGCCATCGCCAGCCTCCGGTTCCGCTTCGGCATTACGAGTGCCTCAGCCGGCAGTCTCCCACCTCGCGCAGTCTGGCTCGCGTGCAGTAGCCTTCCGGTGGTTTGCTTCCGGTGCGCGGTACCCGTCTCTGGCAGTTATTGCCGGGCTATGAGTCGCGGACGCATTGGCCAGTACTACCGCGTCCCGATCGAAGTGATGATGTCTTCCTTTTCCAAAATTCTAAATAATCATTTCTTGACGATATGCTCCTTCTCCAACTCATCGTTACTCCATGAGTCCATTCAGACAATCCATGTTGCTACAATTACTGGTCTATGGCTGCTCTGTCTGGGAGGACTAAAACCACAGTGAAATTGAACAGGCCGACTTCATCACTCTCTGCGTTCCCCGAACACCTCCTTCGCTCATCAGCTTGGCATTCAAGATACCAAGAGACAAGCATTTACATTTGCATAAAAGATGGTGCCATTCCGACATGGTTGTGATGCCTGCTGTTGATGTCGCTACCTGGGGATGACATGTTTTTCGCAGCGCTGTTAGCCTCTCCGAGGGCGTTCAAGTTGCAGTGAAGAGGGAACAAGTTACAAGGTCCCCGATTCCGTATCGGGGAGCGCTAACTGGTTGCTTTGGGAGGCGTCCAAAATGCAGTGAGGTGAAAGTGGAAAAAGGCATTGGGGGATTCAGGGAGGTATTGAGTTGCCTTGAGGGGGGTTTAAAATGCAGTGAAGGATCGCCCCTTCTTTTTACGGATAGCGCTGACTGATCGCGAAGCATCCTCTCCGCCTGTTGGCGCCGTCCAAGCACGGAGCGGAGGCTGTTGATACTTCGGGGCCGGCCTCTGAATTCCACTTTGTGCCGGCAGAGTGGGCCTCATCGACGCTTTCGGTGCCGTGTCGGCTTCGATGAACACCGCCATGAGATGGAAAGCAAGAGGCGCTTCAATCCACCCTCAAAGGACCTAGCTAGTATGGTGCTCGGCATCTTTCGGTCGCCGAGTTTGGACAGATGGGACGAACGTTGTTGCTAAACCAGAGTGAAGGAGCGCTCGGCCACTAGTAGGCGCTGTAGGGCCCTTCTCCAACGATGTCGTCACTGACTGCATGTGGTGTGTTATTCCTCCAGCTGTCTTATTCAACGTCTTTCCATCACGAAATCACATTTATCATGCGAAGCGAATAAGTCCAAGTCTTTTTTGAACCTGTGAAGCTTGCCGATCGATTCCGAATTCATCTCCTAATCATGGCGAACCTCATTGCAATCGAGGAGCACTACCTATCTCCCCTGCTCCCGGAGCAGAAGGGCAGATATAACCGCCCCAGCGTCAAAGACTTCGGAACCGCAGTCATCGATAAACTTGGCGATCTGGGCCCGGCGAGGCTCGAGGCAATGACAAACGATTCCGTAGGGATGACGGTCCTCTCTCATCTCCCCGCCACACCCGATGCACCTACTTGTAAAGCGGTTAATGACGACCTTTACTCCAAGATCAAGCAACACCCAGATCACTATGCCGCCTTCGCTCTCCTGCCTCTTGAAGATCCAGGTGCCGCGGCCGTCGAACTCAAGCGCTGCGTGAAAGAGTTAGGCTTCGTCGGTGCACTCACCGGGAACCATCTAGACGACGGGAGCTTCTTCGACACGCCGCGCTTCTACCCCCTCTGGGAAGCCGCACAGGAGCTCGACGTCCCGATTTACATCCACCCGACGTTTGCTGCAGAGGACGAGATGAAGGTCAACTTCGAAGGGCCCTACGACATCGAGATTGCCAAGGCGCTGAGCGCGTGGGGCTGGGGCTGGCACTCCCGGACGAGTCTGCACTTCCTCCGCCTCTTTGCGGCGGGCATCTTTGACAGGTTCCCAAAGTTGAAGATTATTCTGGGGCACATGGGCGAGATGCTGCCCTTCATGATGGACCGGGTCGTCAGGTCTTCGGGGCGGTGGCCGCCTTCTGAGAACCGGAAGAGGGGACTGAGGGATGTTTGGGACGGCAATGTCTGGGTTACCACGAGCGGGATGTTCTCTCTGGCGCCCATGGCATGCTTGTTGCAGGAGACGAAGATGGACAGGATCATTTTCAGCGTTGATTATCCGTTCTCTACGAACGGGATGGGGCGGGAGTTTATGGAGAAATTGAAGAAGAGCGGGTTGGTGGATGATGAGCAGTGGGAGGGAATCGCATGGAAGAACGTCAGAGATCTTTTGAGACTGAAGTTTGAACCTGGAAAATGAGTCTCTGGATGAGCTGTTGTCAGGTGAAGATGAGTTCAAGGCAAACTCATCAATGGGTATTCGCCTGGAGGGAGCTCGGCTTCTGTCTCCGGGCCCCAGCGGTCAGGCCCATCAATCTTGAACTCGAAAGCCTTATCATTCGGCAATCTTAAATTGAGGCAAATATCATATGGACCTGTATTCATGGCCATGCATGTGACTCTGAAATGGTGCTTGCCTTTGAAGGAGCTGTGGTCGACTGCACGACAGGGTCCTTTCGGTAACGTCATCCGAGCGACCGGTCGCGGATCGGCGAAAGTAACGATGGTGCCGCAACACATCTCTCCAACCTCAACCTCCAGACCGTATGAGGTGGATGCTTGTGAGGAATTAGGAGCGATTGCACAACGTCTCTGGGAAGGAAATTCAAGGACCTGCCAGGCCAGCCTCGCTGAACATCGCTCACGGCTGTAAAGACCATCATGGCCCTCACCCTGCCGAAGATCGGCATCCTGTCCATCGGAGACATGGGCATGGGCATCGCCAAACTGCTAGTCTCGAGGGGGTTCTCCGTCGCCACGAACGGCGAAGGAAGAAGGTATGCTTCCGATTCTTGAACAATTGTACATTGAATCTGACACCTCGGCAGCCAAGCCACGCTCGACAGGGCCCGAAGCGCCAATGTTGAGGTTCTCACGTCTGACCTCCAGCTGGTGCAGTCGCGACCCTTCATCTTCTCCGTCGCGCCGCCGAGGGATGCCATGAGCATCGCGCAGCGCATCCTCAAGGCTTCGGTCGGAGCAAAGCTCGAGAAGACACTTTACTTCACCGACCTCAATGCCGTATCGCCCGCTACATGTAAGCAGATCGCGAGCATGTTCGCAGAGGCCAAGAGCCCCGTCCGCTTCGTCGACGGATGCATCATCGGCGGCCCACCAAAGCTCAAGAACCCCAATGGCGCATGGTACGTCCCAAGTATGCCGACCTCCGGGAAGCACTCTCTCAACGAGGCATGCCCCGAGCTCGCCCAGACCCTGAACATGCGCCACATCTCTCCCGAGGTCGGTGCAGCGAGCGGATTGAAGATGTGCTTCGCGACCACGACGAAGGGCTTCATGGGCCTCGGCATCCAGGCGTTCACGACTGCTTCGGCACTTGGGGTTGTCGATGAGCTGCGGAAGGAGATGAGGGAGGCAGCGCCTGGCCTGCTTGACTTTGCCGAGAAGTCGATTCCCCTGGTGCCGCCGAAATCTTACCGCTGGGTGCGTGAGATGGAGGAGATTTCGGATACTCACCGTGATGAAGGCGGATTTCAAAACAAGGCCGATACTTTCAGAGCCATGGCTGAGCTTTATCAGGCCATGGCGGACGATGCTGTCTTGGGTGCCGAGAAGGTTGGGGAGAGGACCAGGGGTCAGAGTGTTGACGATGTTGCAGCAGCGCTGGCGGAGGGATTGGCGAAGGAGAAGAGTCCGGGTTAGCCCGCCCGTCAGCTCGTTAGGCATCATAGATAACCAAAAATAAAGCATTCAGACAATTCTCACTGTGTTAATTCGTTCGAAAGTGTGGCGAAATGAGAGCAGCGAGCCCGGTAAGTTACAGCGAGTACAGGGACCCAATGGTGGATGCGACCCATGGAATACCGAAAGATTCGATCACACTTGAACTTTCAATGTTGACCTTCATGCTCAGCGGCGTTGATAAAAATGATCAAAAGCTCACTTGTCTGGCCTGTCTATGGGATTGCCTCGTCTCACAATTGCGACTCCCAAGTAATAGACGAACCGGCGAACCAGTGATGCAGGTATGCGCTGGCCCTACTGACGCCAACGCCACCAACCAAAGGATCGCCGCTAACGCCTACAACTTCACAAACGCACATGATGCTTCATCTTGCTCACCATCTTTACTTCATCTCACAGTCGTCCATTCATCGCCGGCCTCGCTATTTTGCAACAATATGGTGATATCGTTAGGTGGTCCGGACGGCGATGACCAGCCCGAAAACCGTGGCGGCGCTTCTCGCGCATGGGATCGAGAGATCGATATCCCACCTGAAGATCCGACATCGCATCTCTGCTCTAGACACCGCATCATGAACCTCAAGCCATCCGACTTCGCGCCAAGAAATCACGCGGAGGGGCTACCACCTGACTGGCATTTTGGTACGCTTCGGGAGGTCATTCAACGAAGCGATTCTTGCGTATTCTGCAAGATGATTGCCAACTCCGTATCAACGGACGCTTTCGCGCGCGAAGTCGAGGTCTTGGGGTGCTGGGTTTCCGACGTGGTCTTCGAGGAGGTTGATCCCGCGACCCAGGGCGTCACCACGATGACGACGCTTCGGTTGAGGATTGCGCCTGAGATGGTGGGTTGGGAAGATGCCTTCGACGCATTTGACATTGTCCCCATGGCAGACAATGGTCAAGATGACATGTTCCAAGGGCGAGCGGTGGATGAGAATTCCATCAACATTGAGCTCCTCCGAAGGTGGCTTCAGACCTGCCAGGACAGCCATCACGTTGTGTGCTGGCCCAAAAACCCCGAATTGCACAACCGCCGGTGGCAAGATGGTGATGTTGATCCCTTCATCCGGTTGCTAGATCTTGAAACGAATTGTATCATCGAAACCCCTACCCCACCAGAGTTCGTGGCCTTGAGTTACGTTTGGGGGACAGTTGAGGTCTTCACACTTGGGAGGGACAACTATGTTGACCTTATGAAGCCTGGCTCACTCATGGAATACGAAAAGAGGTTTCCGAAGACGATCCAAGACGCCATGAGGCTGACAAAACTGTTGGGTTACCGCTACCTCTGGACAGACTCAATCTGCATCATCCAAAGAGGCGACGAACACGACAAAGCGATCCAACTTCGACTCATGGATGTTATTTACAGCAGAGCATCCGTCACGATCACTGCAGCCGGCGGCACGGATGCGAATGCCAGACTGGCTGGTGTATGCGGGGTCGAACGCAGCAAACCGCAGAACACGGCGAGGTACTCGGACGACCTTACTCTGCTTGCGCTGATGCCCGACTTCGAGGATGGTGTCCAGGACATTTACTGGAACTCTCGCGGATGGACATACCAGGAACGCCTTCTTTCACGAAGATTGCTCGTCTTCACCAAAGACACGGTTTACTTTCAATGCGGCCAAATGACATGTAGCGAGGACTTCAACATGCTCAAGCCAGGCGTGATTCAAAGTACTTCACAACAAGACATCAGGCTCTCAAGGGGAGAGGAGCCCCCGCTATTAACACCACGGAGTCAGTATCGTCTCGGGATTTCGGAAGAGTATTACTACCGCATGGTGACGGAGTATACGTCAAGACACCTGAGCCACGCCGATGATAGAGTCAATGGCTTTGAGGGTATTCTCAACGTTCTCCGCAACGTATACGGGGATGTCTTCATATGGGGAATGTGGGCAGGTGACAGGCTTCATCATTCTATATTATGGCAGCCACGCCAGGAACTCAGACGAGTCTACCGCTGGATGGCTACAACACCGGTATACCCGACTTGGGCTTGGGCTGGCTGGACTGGGGCTGTCAAATTCGACGACCCTTGGGATTGGAACGGACTCCCTCCGTTGAAAGAGCCAGCAGACAGAGTCCGCCCATCCAGTCTAGGAGCTCATGTTGAGATCAGTGAAGACAACACCCCCGGGTACTATCTTCGAGTACGCACACGGATTGGAAAGTTCAAGCTTACGCTTCACGATAAGAGTGGCGCTCTTAAGCCTCCAACGTTGCCAGAAGTAGATGGGCCACATCCTGTCCGTTTCGGCATTACGGAAGTGGTGGAGGCCGAAGGTGGAGATCAAGAGCCATGGCTGGGGAGCATCTTGATGCCACAAGAGCATCGGCAAAGGCTCTCTGATGAGTACGAATTTGCACTTCTTTCTGATGCTTACTGCTTCTCAAGTGAAGAGCTCTCCACCAGCGCGTCAAGATTTATGAGTCCGTGGGAGGCAGTCAACGTCATGTTGATTCACCGGCAGGATGAAATGGACCTAAGCGGAGTGCCAGTTGTGGAAAGGGGTGGTGTAGGGAGAATGTTGAAGTCGGCATGGGATCAGCTATCCCAAGAATGCGAGGAAATTCTCGTCGCATAGGTAAGTTGAAATATGTATGATGCTTGTATACAGTGTTCTTCAAGACACCAATGCTGGCATTTTGGAAAAGCCTGCCAATTCAAGCGATTTGACAATCACT
Organism: Colletotrichum theobromicola; assembly: GCA_014705045.1. NCBI lineage: Eukaryota > Fungi > Ascomycota > Sordariomycetes > Glomerellales > Glomerellaceae > Colletotrichum > Colletotrichum theobromicola. The sequence goes on along the minus strand of JABGLZ010000595.1, from coordinate 57,003 downwards.
TCTTAGTGTATACTCCGCCTCCACCGCTTTGCCTCCAGTCTTCCTTCCGTTGGACTTGTGTCGTAATGCATATCGTCGTCATTGTTGTACCGCCCGGCGCCATGTGCTCTTCGATAACGTTGCCAGGAAGAAACGTAATGTGGAAATCGCGTACTTCCTCTACCAGACTTGTGCAAGAAATGTGTACACAAACCAATATCCTAGAGCCCACGTTAGAAAGTAGGGTGGCAGGAGTGGACCTAGGTCACTTACCATGGTCTAAATGGGCTTTTCCCCTACGAAAAGTACCCCTGATTGACATTCCAAGGAAATGCAACGCCAGCTTGGGCGTCAACATCCATCAAATCCGTCGCCATACTCGATGCCAACTCGTCCAACTCGTTTCTTAAGGCAGTATTCCTGCTGTACGGCGGAGCAGCGACAGAAATGCGCCTGCTCGCTGCCTCGGGGACCGTCATGTTCGGTTGGACATTCAAGGGGGCGTGTGAGTGTTGATGAACCAGACCGCTGTCATCGGGGAAGACGCCGTCTACGTTGAAGCCATAGATCTCAGCAAAGCCTCTTTCGATGACAGGCCAGCGTTGGCGCATTTATTGCCTCAGCTGGCGTACCTCAGGATCGTGCTCGGCGTCGTATGCAGGGTGCATCCCCCGCATGAATGTCACCACGGCCGTATCAACCTTCCCAAAGACTTGCATGGCCCAATCCAGCCATGTGAAGAAGTCCATTGTTTGTTTAATCAAGGGGCTTTGCTGGATGAAGTGCCAGCAGTTCTGGAGAATATCGTTGACGGCGCGGTGCTCGCCCAACAAAAGCTCCCGCCTTTTCTGGGAGTACTCATGCATCCATGCTGTCTGTGGACCCCTCGATTGTTGATGCTCCATGGTAGGAGCGTTTGTATTTGGACGAGATCGTACGTGTTTGTTGGTATTCATTTTGTCGATGAAGGTCTGCGGGCTGAAGCTGAGCAGAATTAATTTTGAATAGTGTTCGCTATATCTTACGGCAAGCTTGAGAATTGAAGTTAAGTGGGCTTTGGATTTGACTCAAAATCATTTTATTGACTTGTAAAAGCCCGTCAAGGTCGTGAGTTAGCCCAAGGTTGAGTATCCAGGTTGCAGAAACCTTCTGCGCCACAGCTGTGTCCCCGTGTTGCCCTCCAATTAGCATTCAAGATGCGTGTTCTATTTTTCTGTAAGCGGGTACGAGTTCAAACGTGGGAATGCAAAGTTACTTGACGAAAAGTCAGTCATATCAGTAGGTATCCTCAGAACTTGATTTAAAAGACCACAGACATCCCGTTCAAACAAAGCTACCAGTGTTCCTCTTCTCTGGGCTTTATCGACCTCGCAACTTTGGTCTGGTCAGCTAAAGCCCTTATTTCAGCGGCCAGCCGAGGCAAAACGACTTGACTGAGAAGATTCCCCAAGTGCGTGACTCTGATGACATCTAGCAACTGAACGTGTCTGTGACTCTGTGAATAGGGAAAGCTGCCTCTACGCCTTGGAAGTTTACCGATTCTTGATCTGCAATTTTACTGGCTGACTTTAGAGGCATCGCTCCAGCCACTGCCGCAAGGGTTTCTTGTCTACCGTGAAGAGTAGCTGCCTTGCCATCTTCAATTGGCCTGAATCACGGGACATCTGATTTTGCGGAACCCAGGAAAGACCAGACCTCTTGGCTTTTGTGATGGGTCTACCACCCACCTCGATCTATTGAATGTTTGCGTTTCTAGCGTGGTAAGAGATTAGATAGCTGCATAAATGTCAGGATGACAGAAATTCAGAATGATGTGCGGAGTCCTATCGTGGCATTGGTATTGTGCCAGAGGTCAAGACATCTCAGTGAAGAAAGCACTACGGAGTTGACCGGTGGCAGTGTCATTTTTTGCTGATGCCCTTTCAAGAAATTTCAAATGCGTCTTCTCAAGTTTTAAGTGACATTAGAACTCCAAATCACTCTACATATCTGCTACGCAGCTGGTAGCTTGCAGTCAAGGGGTTTGGTAGAGATGATGAAGATCATTCAACTGTACCTTAAATTTGCCTCAGGTGTTAATCACCGTAGGAGCGCCTTCGGCTGACAGCTCAAATCCGCATAAAAAATGTCATACAAGTGACTTGCAAACTTCAACTAAGCACCTGTGAATTGATCTTCAAGAAATGTTTTACTCGGCGAGCTGAGGCTGTTGCACACGGCATCAAAATAATCAGGAATGAACAGCGATACGAGGGGAGGTCGAAGAAGATGTGACGGACCCTTGTTGAAGGCATGATCACTTGACAAGTTACTTGAACTGCGGAAGTGCCTTCAACCCGCGTATCCGGTTTCGCAAGCGGATTGAATCCGAAACGGCTTTTGAGGCTCAACAGTATAGTAAATATCGATTGCAATTCTGACCTTCCCAGAAAAGTTACTAATCGATTCATCTGTCTTCACATGATTGGTATCTTCATCAAAACGTTTGCTTGTGAGGCCTTGCACTTGGACTAAGACTTCGTCTTTCACTGAACTCCACGATGCAGATTGCTTAGTGA